>JAQQZR010000003.1:8959804-9023306 GCA_030068235.1 Notoglanidium macrostoma
TTTTCAATCAATGGGATGACGATCAGGTGTGAGTGGGCAGCCTGTTTTATTTAAAGAACAGGGATCTATCAAAGTCTACTCTTCACAACACAAGGTTCACAAACTTTCAAGCACAACTGTAGTTCCTGGTATCTACTTTATAAAAGAAAAAATAAGATAATCTGACCCATGCATAGCCAATTTTATAACTGCTTATAGAATTATCATCTTTTGTAACTCTGTTATCAATTAGGCTGAACCTAAAAAGGCTCTCTCCTCATTCTAAGGTTCATTACATGGGGCATTAGCTAATCACTTGTATGTCAAGAAGAGAAAAAGTTGGTGTTCATTCACCATGTGTAATCACTGAGGACTTTGAAACAGAATTGTCACGCATTGTGCATTAGCTAACCATTTGTCTTTAGCTGATATTTCACGTGGAGTCCAGGTTGGATGCTGGCAATTGTGCAAAGCAAACATTAATATTTCAGAAGACCAAAAAGCTAATATTATTATTTAGACATAGCATATTAGTAATGCCAGCAGTGATTGCATGACAGAGTGAAATCTTCCAGTCTAGACAGTATTGAGCTGCAGAGTTCTGCCAAATCTGATCCTCACACATGCTATCGTTAAACTCACATGTGCAGTAAAATGCTAAATCTCAAATCACAGCATTCTGCATAGCAACATGACTATACCCAGTTATTGCACACAAAGTGCATTTATACAGTATATGGATTTGATAACAGGGTCAATAATTGTTTCGGAAGTTATACTATAAATGAAGTGTTTCAGGCATAGCCTTTCTCCGAGACTTTGGCAACTTCAATGATTATTAAACACAATTTATTAATGACTTAACTTCATAATTAATGATAATTACAGATTTGCTTAAAAGTAAGGGACTAACAATACCGTAAAGGTGCAGGTTGCCTTGTGTGGCCTAGTGTCTAAATCACAGACGCTAGGCCACACAAGGCAGATATACGTACAGTATATGCATTAATACTTCTAAGAGCCTTCATAGAGCCTTTATTAAAGTTCACTCATTACCTTAAAACAGGTTACTAAAATGAGAAAAAGTGTAACATGTATTTATTTATTCATCTTCAGTAACCCCATTATCCTGGTCAGTATCACAACAGATACATAACAGCCTATCCTGGAAACGGCATTTTTAGGGGGTAGAAAATCTGTCAGGGAAACCATGCAGACATGTGGAGAACAGTGAAACTCCAAATACAAGTGAGGATCAAAGCCAGGACCCTGGAGCTATGTTATCTGCCGTATCACCCAAATACATTTTTATTCAACTGTATCATAAAAAGATGAAACATGAACGTGCAGACATTTAGAATCAAGATTTTTTAAATCTTGCTTTGACAAAAGGATATTCATAGTACAAGTACTTTTGATACCCAAGTACATTTTAGTACAGCTACTTCAAAAAAAAGAAATTGTGATTGTGGCATACCTTGTACCAAGCAAGGTATATCTGCATTTAACACATACCCAGAGCAGTAGGCAGCTCTATGCTACAGCACCCAGGGAGCAGTTGGGTTTAGGTGTCCTGCTCAAACGCACTTCAGCCGTGGATGCAGAGGGAAGGGAAAGTGATGTTCCTTTCTGTAACTCCCCCCACCCACACATTTTTCCTGCCAGTCCAGGGAATCCAACCAGCGACCTTTCGGGCCCAAACCCACTTCCCTAACCTTTAAGCCACGGCTGCTTTTTCTGCAACACCACAGGTACAGCCTGGTCTTATTGTATTAGTCTTCACATCAACCGATGCTCTTTCTTGGGTCAGTTCTGTCAGTCTGTCACCTATAATATAACACGTTCCACAGGCATGCTGACTAGTCTGTTTTATGGTTTACAAAAAAAAAAAGTACTGTGTGTAAATAGAAAGCCACAGTATCCATTCCTAGGTTGTAATGGTGTAAATGTGTTATCTAACTACTTCAGCTATTGTTGTTGTCAAATATCAGATTCTGTACTTACAGCAAGAAACCTTCTTTTCTGGATGAACTTAAATTTATCATTCACTTCTCATAAACTTGTATACAATGCAAATTCAGTCCAGGTGAATACTGTGCTATATTATAACAAAGTAAACATTTCAACTGAGGCTGAAATCTGTACATGATTTGCTGAAGAGCATGGTCTGATGCGTTACATTAGGGTCAATGGCCTACACAAGGCCTTGATGGCCTTAACCAGCCTAATGTCCTTGAATTCAAAAAGTAAACCTGGAAAAAAAAAAAATCAAATAATGAAAGCTTGTTGCTACATCCTAGGACAATACGAAATGTTCCAATCTAACCAAATTTACACAACATTGCTATGTACCTGCCCTCTTCTTACCCTCACACTCACTATTTAAGAGCACCATGTCCTGATACACTAACACTGCTCTCAGGCCACTTCTGCCTCAACACCGCATTTCCAGCGTCACACCAGCTGCCTGAATTATCCAGATCAACCATGCAGTGTGAAGAGACCAGGCTGAACAGAAACTCCTTGCTGCTAGCGCTGAAGTGCTACAGAACCGCAGTCAATGACATGGAACAGACCATCCTGCTGCCCAGCCTGCTGATTGACGTCCCGTACGAACACGATGTGGACTCCGAGGCTGTCGAGACCAGCAAGGACTTGTTCAAGTACTATCACATGCTGAAGGTGATCAGGAACACGGTGGAGAGCGGACTGGTCCCCTACGATGATGGCAACACAAAGACTCAAACGGTCCTGTTTAAAAGCCTGGAGCCGCTGCTGGAGGACGACCCAGAGGCGTTCTTCTACTTCCATCTGAGAGGGCTGTTCTCAGTCTTGGGTACCCTCACGAAGAAATCACAAAACCTTACAGATAAATACCTGGACCTTGTGGGCATCGGAAATTAGATTACTCAACTGCAACAGTCCTGATTTCAGTAACATTATCAAAGGTGTAACTTATGACCATTTGTAATACCGAAATGAAAATTTCTTTCTATCTTTTCTTGAACATCTGTTTAGAGAGCAGTGCTGAGTGCAATCAAATGTAGCTGTTTTCATTCTGTTCTCAGCACTGAGAAAAAAAATCTTGATGTGACACACTTGCTTCTTAAAACTTCAATTAACCTACAAAAAATGGTCTAAGGCACCAGTCCCCCAGTTTCAGCTACTGTAAAACATCATTGTGAAATGTAAGGTTTGGGTTGATTTAGATGAAAATAAAACAAAAAACAAAATGCAAAGTAATAATGAACCTACACGACAGCATTTTCTATTTCTTTTCAATCCAGCTGAAGTCTTTAACTGTACTAATAATAAAAGGTCTACGGGAAAGTCAAGGAATAAGAGACAGATTTCGCTTTTAGCATCTAAAAAACAAGAGCTTCTGTTCTCACTCACCATTTTCCAGCAACATTCAAGATCATATTACATCAAATAGTGTAGAAGTAGTGGAGACAGCAACACTTGGGCTCAAAGTTTGGGAATGGAGCCATACAGAGTTACAGCAGAGACTCAGATTGTTAGCAGGACAGTCGAAACTTTGGAAGCTGATCTGTTTGAGCAAAGTGCACAGATGAGGATATGTGAGAGCTGGACAGACTAAAGCACTGCCGCATCGCTCTCTTTAAGTAGAGATGAACGGAGAGCGAAATCCCTCTAGCACCACCAGTGGCATTGTGGGTAATGTAGGAAACCTAACTGAAAGCCAAACTTGAAACTACACCAGCATGTCAATGGAAGCTTAAACTAAAAAAAGTTCCTTCAGAATTTCATTAGAAAATAAATCTTTTGTACGCCTGATCATATTTATTACAGAAATTGATATGAATTCATGAAATTAACATACGCAAGCATTTGCAATGCTAATCTTTATTCATACCTAGCTCTTGCGCTCTGCACAAGAAAAGTAAATTCCAAAATAATTTCCAGATTGCTTTTTTTTTTTTTTTTAAAGCTTAGTTTTCCTGAGGAAAAATCATTAAGCAGAAAATGAAACTCTAATGTCTAGACAACAGATTTAGAACTTAGGTTCTACATGGACAACAGAATATTTATACTTCATCTCAAGATGCTCAGCAAATGTAAAAGAAAACCATAAATCTGCAATTTGTGCCTTTATAAACTGTTTAATCAAATATTACAAACAAAAAATATTGAATAAATCATGTCTTATACACTTTAATGACGTTGTAGACAGAAGAAGGCTTTCTGAAATGTTCTTCACGTCTGAACAGCGCCTCCACTCAGCGAATCGGGTGAAACGGCTCTACGATCTCTGCAAACGTCTTCGTTTCTGGTGAAACATTTTTCACAGTCATCAGTGTCACTCACATGCAATCATAGTCTGTAGTGAAATTATAACAGAGTGGACATTCACCGGGTTGCAGGTTCGACCTTTAAATATGTACGATTTTTCTGTCATTACCTTTGTCTGGAAACTCGACAGGGTGCAGTCGGACGTATTCTTTCATCTCTCTGTCCATCTTGGCATATTTGTAATTTTCAATTTTTGTTAAGTGGTAGCCGATGAACCAGCCAATAGTTATACACAAAGCTTGTCGGTGAACACCTGCAAAAACACAGTAGAACAGCACCAGCATTTTAGATGCAAGAACTGCAAACTGAATTCTCACTGAAACACTGCACAATGTTCCCAATAATAACGGACAGGCCAGATCGATGAGAGTAAAGGACAGGAAATGCTAGATCATGCATTTTCCTGTATCAAAACTCATACAGGAATTTTCAGATTCGCATTAAGAAAACCTCACAGTAACAAAGCACAGAGGTGTGGCTAGGCGGTGGATTTTGGGTTTGAACCCTTCTGAAATATATTATGGCAGTTCCAAATGGTTATTCGTGACTGGTTAACACACAGCTGATTATATACACTATATGACCAAAAGTATGTGAACGCCTGACTATCACACCAATGCTGTATGTGGCTCTTCAACAAACTGTTTCCTCAAGGTTTGAGGCTCACAACTGTCTAGAACGTCCTTGTCTGATCATCATTTTACCCATTTTTGTTTGACTGCTACTAGCTGCACTGTATGAAAAGGGGAAAAAAGGAGAAATAAAAATTCCTTCCAAAATGCATTCAAACTTCCCTGCACTAACACAACAGCTTTCTGTATCCACCGCTGATGTGGAGAGAAGATTTTTTTTTTTTTTTTTGGAGAATTAAGAACAATCTGCAGAGCACAAAAAAAAAATAAATAAATAAATAATAATAATAATAATAATAAAAAATAACAGCTGACATATCGGACTCGCAGTTCAGGGATATCGAGGTGACCGATGATTCTCTTTACTAATTTCTTTAATTTAAGTATTTTCAATGATGTATTGTATTTTAATGATGTTCATATGGCAAGGCCGGCTGACAGTTAACGATCTTTTAAATAATGAAAGGACAAATTCTGAATACTCTCACCATTCCTAGTGTCTGGAATCCACCATGAGCCGTGTTACGGTCGATTTAACTGCAGAGATCTCACTGATTTTAATTTAGCACTTTTCCTCATTAACCTGTGATATTAATCCTGTACCACTAACAGAACCTGTGGAAGGTTCTGTCATGCAAAACATTATCAGGACTGATGGAGACCAAGAACAAAACATGACCTCAAATCCAGTGTTTACGTCAGTACTGATGACAATGCCAGTACTCATTTGCAAAGTACACCACAGACCCTTGTGTAAGAAACAGAATTAACATTATTCCTTAGAAATAAAGAGGAAACCCACCCACATGTAAACCATCACAGACTAACCGGTTTAAACCATTTTGCACAGTGTAGTTGATGTTTATGGTGACCAAGTTTCAAAATCAGCTGTTTAACACCACTATCATTAGTAGTGATGCTGCTTGAAATCATTGTAAAAAAGAATCCCGTCATGACAACAGCTCACAACTGAACTTTGCCAAGTGGCATTAAATTGTAATGGGTGTCACGCTTTTTGGTTTAACAGAACCAACTGGACTACATTACGCAATGTCATGGTGTTGCGTTTTCAACAAGAAAACCGCTTGAAATGAACACCTAACTGTGTTGTGCTACATTTTACGTTGCACAGACATCAAGGGGGATGCAAACTTTTGCACCAAACGGTTTACAATAACAGCAGCATGCACAGAAAACATCCCCGACCTACTGATCTAGAGTGTTTCAGGTATCTAGCATATATCTGAATTACATTAGTGTGAATAGGTTTGGTTAGCATAGCTAACGTTAGCTATTTAGCCTGCTACACACTCACCCGCTTTGATCGCAGGCCTTCGGTTAAATGAGTTATGAAGAATGGCTGTGAACCAGCCGGTCAGCCCGAGCCATGCCGAGTTTCTGTTTATGATCCCCGGTGGAGGGAGAACCTTCGCCTCATCAGGGAGAAGCCCCATTTCTGAGGATTAATGCACAGGTCCCTGGAAGCGGTGCACAGCGTTAGCCTTTAGCACATCACCTCCCAAAGCAAACCAAGGGCAATGTTTAGGTGGCGCAACACGTACAGTCCGTCCGGGAACACACAGCGCTCTGTCAAAGGTTCCGGCTGATTGTAAAATAACCTACTCAGTGTTGTCTACTGTCTGATAAGCCATTTGTAGTCAAAAACAATCAAGCGCTTAATTTAAGATGAATTCTTCTTCTTAGATTGTTCTTCGTTAGAAACATCTTGGTATTTTCTTTTTAATAACCTTACGGAATAAAATACAGAATCCAATGAATCCAATTTATTAGGAACACTATAGTAATAGTGGGCAGGGCCTCCCTTTGCTCTCAAAACAGACTCAGTTGTTCATGGCATGGATTCCACAAGATGTTGGAAACATTCCTTTGGGATTCTGGTCCATGTTGACATGATTGCTTCACAAAATTTCTGAAGATTTTTCAGGTACACTTTCCTGCTCTGAATCTCCTGTTCTACCACATCCTAAATGTGGTTTATTGGATTCAGATCTGGCGACTGGGAAGGCCACGGAAGAACAATGAACACTGTCATGTTTGATCGAGATTGAGAACACGTTTGTTTTGTGACATGGTGCATCATCATGCTGCAAGTAGCCATTAAAAAATGGGTAAGTTGTGGCCATGAATCGATGCACATGGTCAGCAACAATAGTTTAATAGCCTGTGATTATAGGCTATAATAGCATTTCAAACCATGATTGATTTTTACTAACATGCCATAAGTGAGCCAAGAAATCATTCCCCACACCATTACACCACCTCCACCAGCCTGGACTGTTGACACAAGGCAGGTTGGGTCAATGGATTCATGCTGTTAGTGTCAAATTCTGACCCTACCGTCTGTGAACTTCAGTAGAAATCGAGATTACTCAGACCAGTCTATGTTTTTCCGCTCTTCATCTGTTCGGTTTGGTGAGCCTGTACCCACTGCAGCCTCAGCTTTATGCTCTTGGCTGACAGAAGCGGAGCCTAACGTGGTCTTCTGCTCTTTTAACATTGTGCATGTTGAATGAACGTTCCTTGTCAGTTGTTTGAGAACCATAAGAGAAGGTTGTGTTTTAACGTTCCCAAAATGTTTCAGGGACAATCCTGACTTTGCAAAGGTCTCAGGAACATAATAAAACGGTTCCCAACAAAAATAACCAAATCGGATCCACGTGCTAACGTTAAGAAAACGCTTTCTGGAATGCTGCCAGTGCACAGAGTTAAAAAACAAACAAACAAACTTCATATGTGTGAGTCGGCTAACAACAAGAGCCTTCTCAAAGAGCTGCACTACATCTCCCAGAGTTCAATGCGCTCACTTTCCCGTTTTTTTTTTTTTCCTCCACAGATTCGGGTTTGCACCGTAGAAGCAATGATGTCATTGTAAAAAACGAAGGAAACTCTGCAATCAGAGGGAGAAGAAATCGAGGTTGAGGGAAGGATCATATCTGAGACCACGTCTTTTGCACGAGCCCCCAGGACAGGCTGGATGCGTGTGGAGTAACACGTCGGCCGGGGTGAAGCCCCTGTATTCGGTAAGTGGAGAATCAGGTATATCGCATTTTTGTGAGCCGAATCATCACCTAGCTCATCCGATTTGAAGATGCTAGCTGGCTAGCAGAATCGCGGATTGCCTGCTGTTTGTTTCTGCAAGCTGAAAAAAGAGACCATTCTGCTTGCAAGGTAAAGATCACAAACAACTTCAGCCCGGAAGAGCCGCTTGTATAGGCAATTTCAGTAAATCACAGCCTGGTGAAGATCATGGCTTGTTTATCTGATCAGTCTCGAGACCAGAAGTGCGTCTGCTGTTGCTACATTGGTGCAAGAACACAAGTGAACCATGGTGTACAAGTACAAATGTATTTTTCATGTATTTATTCGCTTCCTCTATACATATGCATGTTCAGTTTTCAAATGCTTTCCATAAATGCTTCATTTTTTTTTGTCTACTGCACTAATGCACAGGTGTGTGTGTGTGTGTGTGTGTGTGTGTGTGTGTGTGTGTGAGAATGTTGGCTTGGCAAACCATGCTAGGCCCCTTCTTCTTTATATTCCTGGTTTCATTATTGCAGTCCTCTCAGCATCCTTCCGCACGCCTTGGCAACGACACCATTTACACACATGCACAGGATCCTCAGCTCATAGCAACATGACACGCTGAAAAAGAAACGCTCAATCTGATTTAAAGAAGAAAAAAAAAAAAGGTCTCCTTCCCTGAAAATGAAATAATGCTCATTATTTAAACCCTACAGGAGTGCCAGGCCTTGTCCTTTCCTTTGTTATCGATGGCCTAATCTTAGGAAATTAATCAAAAGCCGACGTTCAATTGAAAGCGCTAGACAAAGAAAATTTTACAGTAAGCATTGTCACAAAGCAGCTTTACAAAAAAATCCAAATGATCATCTTCAGTAATTGCTTTTCCCTAGTCAGAGATGTGTTGGATCTGGATCGTACCCTAGGTGTGAGCCTGAAAAGGATAGCAGTCCATCTCATCTCAGGGCAGATGTACATTTAAAGCCCTACTGAGCAATCCAGAGGTGACGGTGGCGAAAAACCCCCGAGGAGGAATCCTTGAGAGGAACTGGACTCAAAAGGGAACGCATCATCATCTTGGTGACACCCGATAATGGGATTATAAATGATTACAGTATACAGGTGTAGAAGAGTAAAAGAAACAGTACTTGTGGTGAAAGGATGTTCAGTATGAGCAGATGGTGAATAAGAGTCCTGACATGAGCACAGGAGAGTTTTTATTATTAGAGCAGCAGGCACAAGTCTACAGTATCGACTGAAGAAAGTGTGTCTTGGGCATTATCTTTGGGAAGTGCAGCATTTAGGGTGATTGCGTTAAATATTTGAGTCGGTCAGAAAGCATAGGAGATGGACACCACTTACATGATGATTTCCCTGCACAATTTTGTTAAAGCTGTGATTTTTAGTATATTATTTATCACATTGAGCTGAGAGACGCTAATGCACATTTGATACTCTGTGTCTCTCAGATAATTATGACCATGGAGGATTACGATTACCTTTTCAAAATAGTGCTGATAGGAAATGCAGGTGTGGGCAAAACCTGCCTCGTCCGGCGCTTCACTCAGGTCTGTCCTCTTATATTTGCATGTGTTTTCCTAAATCAACAGCGGGTGAGTCCAGTTAACTCGTCATGCTAACTGCTTGCTGTTATCTTGTTGAAATTTAAACTCCTAACTCAACTAGAACCTGTGGACTTTTTAGAGAATTGTCTTGGCAATTATGATTTTATAGGAGTATAGTATACTACATATCAATTGGAATACTACACTATATATTGACATTCGTTGTATTTTCGATCCCATCTTTGTGGTCCCAGGGTCTGTTCCCACCTGGCCAAGGTGCCACAATCGGGGTTGATTTCATGATCAAAACTGTGGAAATAAAAGGGGTGAAAGTAAAGGTATGTTTTTAAGGCTGTTTTTGGTACATTTTTCATGCAATGATACACATTCATGAATATATTAAAAAGCTTTACTGACATTCTGATGCTTCACTACATGGAAATCTAGTTGTGATGCTGCATATTAGGCATTTTATACAAATCTTCATTGTAATGTTTTTTATTTGAAACACCAGTTTCAGTTAACTGCTAATAGATCTGGTTGATTTATTACGTTCTGCTGTGTAGCCTGCAGTTTAAGCACATTTTTCTTTAATTGAAATCTCACCTTCCCTCTTTTTTTCAATAAATGCCATGTTTCTCTCACACAATTGCACATACAAGCTTATGATGTACTGCACTACTATTTGGATGTTATTGCACATGTTCAGTATTCTTCTTTTCTTATTTTTACAGTCCTGTCACACAAACACTTGAATTTTCCCCATGAAGGATTAAAAGCTTATCTTATTTTTCATTTCAGTCTGTGAGAGATGCTGTATGAAGTCTTAACTGGTTTCAGGGCTGATGAAGTCCCGATTCAGCTGATATGTGGAGACACTGATTGATTTTCTGATTCGTTCAGCTCCAGATCTGGGACACGGCGGGGCAGGAGAGATTTCGCTCCATCACACAGAGTTACTACCGTAGTGCCAACGCACTCATCCTCACCTACGACATCACTTGCGAGGACTCGTTCCGCTGCCTCCCAGAGTGGCTGCGGGAGATCGAGCAGTATGCCAACAATCAAGTGGTGACCATCTTAGTAGGTGAGCATTCGAACTATTTAACTGATTCTTGTGTCTTATAACTTGTAACTTGTGCACTTTTCAGAACTATTATATTGTTTCACATAATACATCCATCATTATTCATGTACATCCATCACCATTATCTTTACCGCTTATCGGTTAAGAGTTGCATGGAAGCTGGAGCCCGTCCCAGCTGACTTGGGTAGAGAGGTGGGGTACGCCCCGGGCAGGTCGCCAATCGATCATACGGCTAACGCAGAGATGAACAGCCATTCACGTTCATACCTATAGGCAATTTAGAGTAGTCATTTGACCTAATCTGGATGTCTTTGGGCTATGGGAGGAAACCAGAGCATACAGAATAAACCCACGAAGAACCTTCTGGCTGGGAGGCGACAGCGCTAATCACCACACTATGCCGCCTCTCATCGTAATACGTAAACCATTAAAAACAATAAATGTGGGTTGTTTTAAATCTGAAAAGTCTTGGGGACAGCACTCTTTTATGCATTGGCCCTCATAAACTAGCTCATATTTGTCAAGAGACATATCTTAAGGACCTGTCCCTTAGAGCTTGTAGTGACCAACTGTCTGTTGTCCTGAACAGGAAATAAGATTGACCTGGCTGAAAAGCGGGAGGTGCAGAGACAGAGAGCGGAGGAGTTTGCCGAGGCCCAGAGCATGCTCTATCTGGAGACGTCTGCCAAAGAATCTGACAATGTGGAAAAACTTTTCCTGGATTTGGCCTGCGTATTGATCCGTGAAGCCAAGCAAAACACGTTGGACAACAATGAGTCTGCGCCTATGCCTGGAGAAGGCAAAAACATCAATTACCTAAGCTGCTGCAACATTAACTAGGGATCTTGGCTGGCAATCTGGCAATGGGTACTTTCCTGCCCAGTGGGGTGCAAAAATTGTGGTTATTGTTGACGTCCCCTTCATAGATTCCTCTTTGCCCCACTATTGAGGTTTTGGATGCTTTTTTTAATGCATATGTGAACCTGTGTTTTTTTGTTTTTTAAAAGCTACTGACTGCACCTCTAAAAAGAGGAGACGTATGCTGCTGCCACTGAGGAGAGCCCAAGCTCCAGGGTACCAGCTAGGTGGTATATTGAAAGGCCAGACAATGATTTTTGTACACTTCAGTACATTACTAAAGATGCGTACGTCAATTTGCCTAATATATGAATGATATGAGCAAAAACGCACATCTTCACCAACAGCAGTCTTGCTGTTTCAATTGTAGAAAACGTGCATCACACATAATAACAAATATGAAAAAAGTGCACAGTAGAGCATCATTATGTCCCCGATTCAAGTTCGAAATGCACTTCCACAATGTTGCTGATAAGAATTTAAATGTAAGACTAATATGTGGCTGGAAATTTTAGAAAGTCTTAGACAGAGTCTTAAACAATAGGAGGAGAGAAGGTGTGCATATTATCAGTATATTATAGATTATCTGACATTTTCTAAAGGTAATTCCATAATTATTGCTTAGACACACATTCTCTTTTGTGCGGTTTTCGGCTTGTTTGAGTGCATTCTGTAAAGAGCGCTACACTGCTTAAGATGCATCTCCACTAAGTTTTTAGCAGACATCAGGTAAATTGTGCAGGCACTTGTGAGCTCGGCAAGTTTAAGGTTCAGGTTGATTGTAATTCAATGCATATTACAAAAATAAGCACTTCTGTGCTTTTCCAATGCACTTAAACACTTAAACTGTAAACACTTTCAATGAGGGCATATACCTCATTAATGGAAATTATTTACACACAAAAGTTTTCCCCAAATACCCTGTATTGAATTTACTCCCCCCCCCCCCCCCCCCCTAATTTTAGCGCTGCATTCCAGTACTTTGGATATGAAATGAAACCATGACAGTTGTATTAATGGACCATTATTAACATGCTCCTATTCCTTCCTAATGGCTACACAAGGGGGCCAAAATTAACCAAACATTTATCAGTCTGTTCAGTTGGTATTTGGCAAGCTATGTGCTATTGTATTGTTTTTCATAGCCACGGATTATATTTCTGGTTTGTTAAGATTCTAGATGTCTTAGTTATGTCTGGAATTGTTTCTCTGAGAACGCAAAAAAGTCAATTCATGTTGAACAAGTCATCGCATGGCTGAAAATCAGTGACGGCCAAAGATAAGGTGTGTTAAAACTGTTATGCATATGGTTAGAACACATGGATTAAAAAAGGTAGTGATCATGTATGAAACATGGTGGTGGTAGTGTCATGGCTGCTGTTATTAGAACTGTCCGGCTTAATTGTATTGAAGATGTTATTGCCAATGGCAGCATTTACCTACTCAAACAAACAAATGTCAGAATGTTATTGGACAGTGCCACCTCTAGGACTGTGTAAATAACCCAGCTTCCGTTGATGATAAATTTCATTTACTGAAACTCCCATTCACAAGCAGGATGTGAACATGGCTGTTATACAGGCTTAGCGGAGCATCACTAGGGAATGTCCCAGTAGATGCTGTTGATATTTTCTACTGATGCAGTGAGCAGTGTTAGCTCAGGGGTTAAGATGTTGGACTAGTGATCGGAAGGTTGTGAGTTCAAAATCCTAGTCCTGCCAAACTATCTCTGCTATGTCTTTAACCCTCAACTTCTCAATTGTATATGTAAGTCGCTCTGGATAAGGGCGTCTGCTAAATGACGTAAATATAAGTGATGCTTTGTCACCATTTCTTCTTAAATGAATACTTCAGGCAGTCATCAGCTGCAGGATTTCCAAGTGACAGGTCTATTTATGATCATATTAATTTGTCCAAATTGTGGTATTTAGTTTGTATGGAGTATTAATAGCTCTGTAATTACAGAATGATTTGTTCAATCTGTATCACGTTAACCTGCCCCATGATTACACATTATTTAAGACGCAGTCTTTATTGTTGTGTAATGTCCAAGAAACAACTTGGTCTTGGCTTGGAATAGCTGATCTCCCACCAACATCACGTCTCTCTTTTTCTGTCTTGAAAACTTTACACAAAGTAAAAGAACAGAGAACTGTTACAAAGTGCTGAGACACTTTGATAAATGTCAAACATTCTGACAGATATAATGATTATAAATTGTCTTTTATAGTTAGGCACATTAAATGTGGACGCACACCAAACAAGTCCCGATGAATTAGTTGTTACTATAGAATCGACTGCATTAGTGTATTAATATGAACTTATGACTTACTCTGTAGCTGCATTACTGTACAGAGCTTGTGATGTTTTTTAAGGTGATTTTAAGGTCATAGTAACTGTTTCATTACAAATCCAATGTGCTGGACTGAAGTGACACTATACAAATACTTTTGGGCAGGTCAGCATAACAGATGAAAAACTGTAGTGTTCTATAATGTTATGCACTACAATACTTTTATTAATAACACATTAGCATTTTTGTCTCGTGGAACCTCATTGGTATGTCCTTGTACTCACTTCTGACCGACATACAGCAGTTATACACATGTATATGTTACTATATAATCTAATGGGAAACTTTAGTTTATTCAGTGAAGCTTTGGTGCTGTATCTTACTCAGTAATGTTTCGGAGCTTTTGACATGGGAGTGTGTGTTACATTCAGTTGTTTTCAACACGTGTTAAAAATGTCTGCACAATCAGTCTTGGTGTTTGGCCACATGATACTGCAGGATTAAGCAGATTTATGTCCACAATAATGTGTGTTATGAAGTGTTCACCTCTGCTTGTGCATCTTGGCTTGAGTTTGAAACAGTTGAGAAGCGTACCTCCATGTTGTCTTGACTCTTTTTTTTTTTGTTTTTTTGCACCTCTATTACAACAGAACTGTGAATCTTTTACAAAATTTCAGTGTTTTACTTGGCTGCTAAAAACATGTTAATTTCACTACCTTCAATTTGATCCACTTTTTAGTGAAATGCTTAGCTTTTTAGAAAGCCTTGTTTCTTTTACCCCGTGCTAATGACTCATACATTTTGTTTATTAAATCTGTTCATATAATCTACATCCGCTACAATCTGCTTATATGCTCTTTTATATTTGATCTAATGGTCATGTTTATTCCCATGTCAATATCCTAGCTCTTGGTTTTGCATTTGAATTAGTTTAGCCTATATCCATTCCCTTTTAGCTGTTTTCCGCTTCCTGCTTTTCTATTAAGACACTTTTAAAATGTTAAACTTTTCTAATTTTGTATATACACTTTCTTTTTTAATGTTTTATGTCATGCCATGTACAGTATGCTTTTTTCCCCCCAGCTTTATTTTACAGAAATGTGCCATGCTGTAATGTTTCGCATTGTACGTTAGTTTTGTTTACGCACTAAGCACCATTATTAGTATTAATAGTATTTTACAGTTTTCTGATTCTAATTATCATCTATTTGTGGAATATTTCATGACTTAAAATATACTGTTGTCAAAAAGGTAATTGTCCTTTACATAGCGAGAACCCAATAGCACTCTTTGAGAGGATCTGAGCATCACCATGATATTGACTCATTCATGTGTAGTGATTATTTAAAAAGTCAGAATGATAGAAAACCTGTTGTCATTTATTAATTATGGAAAAAAAAAAGACCCAAAATCTTCACCTACTAAGTTTCATTTGTTTTGAGAAATTTTACTTTGTACGGTTTTGCTAACATGCTTTTTGTTCCTTCTCACACTGCAGGTAGGCTAATCATAAAAACGTCCCCAATTAAATATCAAGTTGTGACACTACATTTGTTTATATTGAAATTTTGTCTATATCGATGCACGTTTCTATCAGTAATATAGAAGATATTATACCAGTAATTTATGCTTTGTACATTGCTGTAAGCGTATTACTGGAAGAGTAAATACTCTGAAAAATCCCATCAACCACTGCGCCAGAAACTGCAGCACGTTTTTACGACAGCCGTAAAGTGTGCCGCTTTTGTTATGGCAGGGCATGTGGGGTATTGAGAAAGAGTGAGCTCTGTCTTCCTCGGGGAATACGCACAAAAGACAATGTAATATTGGACTTCATCACTTTTCTTGATCAAAATCTTCGAGACGCTTAGAAAACAAGAAACATCTGATTGAATCTACCAGAGAATAGCTTTCCAGCTTGCATTCCTTGGTGATGTAATTCCGGTTGCTGTGCTCTGATAGTTGCTATAGCATACAGTCTTCTTCGTATCACTTTTCTCGAGTCAGCTGTCAGCTGACTTCTTACTTCCGCTTGCTCCTGTCAAGCGGCAGTATTTTTATTCCTCACCGCTTCTCAGGCACAGCCACGCCCCCTGTAGGGGCCGGCCAAGGGCGTGTCCAGAACGGAGAAGCGGTGGGAAAACTAACAAGGCTGTACAATCATCAACACACTTTGTCTTGGCTTTTCTTCCTGTCTGTCCATCAAGCATGCCAGCACCGATTAAACCCGTCTCTCTCCCAGGGTTCCTTCTGATACTCCTCATTGTTTTTCATGTGGAAGCGCTCAAACCTCACCTTTTAGGCAGACGAAGCGTGACCAGAAGTTCCTCCGAGCTGAGAAGCGTGTTTTACAAAACTCTGTATTTTGACCAGCAGGTAAGTTATCACGTGATGTATATGAAACGCATTTGAGTTTGTAAACAAGTAAGAAGTGGTTCTCAAAGTTTTAAATCTGATTTCAGTTGCATAACTTGTCAGAGTGTTCCCTTGAATTGAATATGAATAAGCTTATGAAATACAGCTCTACTGAAGGGATCATCCATTACAGTTTACAAAAAAAAAAAAAAAAATATATGAACCCCTGGACTTCTCAAACGCAGTGTATATTTGTGCAAATATTTTACACGTAAACAAATATTTCTTGTAAAGCTGCAAAACGTCATGGAATTTGTGCATGTGTTAAAATATCATTAATATCTCATTTGCTTACATTGTAGACTGTTAAGTGTAATTATTGAAATCACCTGAGTCAGCTATAATAATCTGTTTGTGAGTCATGGGACATTATTTTGCAGGATCCAGTAGGGTTTGTATGTGGTTTACTCATAGCCTATTACTGCTTTCCTGTACGGATTTCCTTAATTTTCTGTGCAAATAATCTCTGAGCTGGTGCTTCATATTGTGTGCGCAGGCAATCACATCTTCCTGTTGGTCTCTTAAGTAGAATAGCAAGCCACTTATCCTGTGTATATCATCTGACCCAGCTCCCACACCTATACTTTTAAACACAGTGAATCTTTAAACCTGTTATTGCTGAATTGTCAAGCTCTGGCTTGTCCTTCTATATGTCTAGCTGACATCCTGATGAGGCTGCATTTCTTTGACATTTCTGATGAAACAGAATATATAATGTGATATGCTATACTTTCTATTGATTTTATTACAGTACCAGAAATGGCCCATAATTACTTGGCTAAGATTTTATAGCTGTGCCGTTGCTCCATGGTGCGTGAGAAAAGCTGAGGCAGGAAAAGCCCATCTTCTTTAAGACGAAAACAAGTCATTAGGCTGCACCATGAACATCATCAAATTTTGGCCTCTAACAGTATAGGTTCTGCTTGTGCAGCCAGATTTATCCGCTGAAGCCTGAGGAAGACTGAGGCCATTTCCTGACCTTCTTACTCGTTATTGTCCTGTTGTTTTCCCCTTCATCAGCACTTAATGGGTTACACTGTGTAACTTGCTGAAGTGCTTGCTTCAGTCTTCAAAGGTTATTTATAGGTGACTAATGGATGTATGCAGGAAAACATTTCCTGGCCTGAGAAAACCCTTCACAGAACCAAATTTTTGACATTTTCTGCTATATTACAACAAACCTACATGTTATTCTTTTGCATGTACACAACCAGAAATTAAATTGTAGCATTGAGTGGCTATCTAAAATGAGAGAGAACTTCACTGAAAGGTGCCCATGCACCTTTATATCTACTAGACTAGATTACTGCCCGATTTTGTTCATAAATCTATCACACTGATCATCATCATACAATTCACTAGCAGCGTATAAACATGAGCCTCCTCATCGATACTTTATTCGACTGATCTCGCTTCTTTCTATACTGAATACAATTCCTGATTAAGTCATCCATTTCTGTTCTGCGTTAGTTAAATTTAGTCATTTTTTCATTACATCGTTTTTAAACCTTTGTCCGCTCTTCTCTGTTTTGTTTTCTCTGATGGTGTCACAGCACATCTGGACCAATTAAATTGATTAGATTTATTTCCATTTCGCTGTGGCACATAGCAATTTTGAGAAAAGCACACTAAGTATATATTTGAACCTCTATCGATTTGTGGAAGGTTTTCAGCAGTATACACTTTAGCAGTATGGTTGAATTTTGTTACTAAATTGAACTGGTGACAATGTTTATTATATTGCTACATAACTTGTAGGACAAAAAGCACATGACGCATTACAACTTCACTGCAAAGACAACAACATAAACACATGGTTCAGTTTACTGAATCATTTACTGTCTGTAATGAAGTTCTCTGTTCATCCTAGCAGGTTCTGTACTGTTTTAATGGAGGGGATTTCCAAGAGGGTTTGTCATGATCCAGCTTCATGTTCTAGTTTAACCTCTTCCTGTTTTTAGCTATAAACTGGAAAAGAGAAGCAGTGATGAAAATGTTCTGCCTGGTACCATATTGGGAACTGAAAATGCTTATTTTTATATTCACTTTCATTGTCAGCCACAGATAGATATGATTAATTAATTAAAAAAGCAATAGATAAAGATCAAGTTAAAATGTTTATTGTATTTTAGTGGATTAAAAAAAAACTGTCATGAAAGGAGGCAGGTAGGATGCAACAAAACAAATGAAGAAAGCTTAAAAGGTAAAACGGATAACACATGGGATATGGCATGGTCCACAACCAAAAATGAGGCTTGGCTTTATCCACTTTCACACTTTGTTAACCCTTCGCAAAAACTAAAACAAACCGCAGTGCCTAAATAAAGACCGTAATCAGTTCTTATGAGCTTCAGCCAGGAATAATCAACCCTACGCATGCGCAGAAACGCGGTGCAGCTTGGGAATTGAAGTCCTGGCAGTCTGGAAGCATGCACTACGCCATGGGGAGCATGACAAGAAATGCAGTCCTCAGCGGTGCTATTTGGGGAACCGCCGACACTGCTGGGAGTTTGAGTCCATGGCGATGGTGACATGACAGAAACCACCCTCCCCCCACCCTCCAAAGTTGCTGCTCCCAGAGTGCCTATCCAAACCCCTCAAAGCCTGTCCTGGGCATCTGGGATCAGCCATGGGAGTGGGCACAGGAATGAGAATGAGCTCAGGCATAGGAGTGAGCATGGGCTCAGGCTTGGGGTCAGACTTGGACCTGAACTGTGACACAGGCATGGGTGTGGACATGGGCTCAGGCATGGGGATTAGCATGAGACCAGGAATGGGTGCCAGCAAGGGAACCAGCATGGGAGCAGGCAGGAGAACAGGTATGGGGACAAGAACAGGCATCGGGACAGGAATAGGCATGGGAACAGACACAGGAGCTGGGACAGGCATGGAAGCGGGCTTAGATGTGGATGCAGACTCAGGCGTGGGGATGATATCCTCAAAGCCAGGAGGTGCGGCAATGACGAGATCCTCAAGGCAAGAAGCAGGAAAATACATGACCTCTGAAGATCGCCCCAGAGTGAAGATCGCTTCAAAGAGTGGTGGCATCCCTGTCGGCCACTGGAGAGGGCTCACTGGTACAGGCTATCTGCTTGGCCTGTGGAAGGAGCACTTCATTGCTAGCCACCCCATTGGCCTTTTGGAGGAACTTCGTGATCCTCTCACCCCACCCCAAAAAATAATTAATGGGGTGCCTTCCCCCTGAGAGCCCAGTAGATCTCGTTAAGTACCTAGGGTACTAGTAAGAAGGCTCTTCGAGTCCCTAAGATATGGGTGTTCAATTGCAATAAAGTATATGGCTCACCAGCGTTCTGGTCCCTTGAGTCAGCGGATCATGCACCTCACCCAGATGCCCTCCGCAGGCTTTGGCTCTACCAAGCTCTTGCAGAAGAGGTGGCACTGCAGCAGAAACCCTTTGGGTAGGAAATCCCCAGGATCATTGAGTGCTGGAACATCAATATTCCAGCGCTATAGAAAAACCTTGACAGGTCTCCTTCAAGGTGACATTTCTATGCAACATCCATGGTTACGGCGAAGCATTCTGTGGTGAAAGAAGGCAGGCGTGGTATAAATGCAGAGGAAACTCTTTAACAAGACAACAGTTACAAAGAAAGATGCATGAATCAGGAAGAAACAAACACAGGCACATTGAGCCCAAACAAAACCCCGTAGCACGCAATGTGCTGTGGCGAGCTTGAAAGGAAGTGCAGTCCTCCTTAGCCCTGTCTGTAGGCTGCCGAGATTGCTGTGGCAGTTCATGGCGGGGGTGACATGACACATTCTTAGTAATGTGTTAGTGAAAATTATTAACGTTGTAAGCCTTTCATCATGATCACAAGGTGGCACCAAAACCAGTGTTTTTTTTTCCCCACCCTATGAGAGCGGAAATCCAGTATAATTTGCTTTCAGTATATGACATGATATAGAATTTATTGTAGATGTTGAATTATTATTTAACACACACACACACACACACACACACACGCACAGAGGGGTTTTCCAAGAAGGTTAGTCATGATCAAGCTTCAGGTTCTAGTTTAACTTATTGTTTTAATCTATAAACAAAAAAAAAGAAGCAGAGATTTAAATGCTGTGCCTGATTCCTGAACTGTTCAGTTGATTGTATTTTAGTGGATGTTTAATTTGTTAGTGAAAGTTATTGACATAAGCTTCCAACGATGACCACAAGGTGGCGCCAAAGCCAGTGAATGTGTTACTCTGTGAGAGGAGAGCTCTAGTATACTTTGCTTTCACTATGGCACATTTTAACAATAAGGTATAAGATTTTCTGCTGTAGATATTTTTGCACTTATTTAAGAAACTCTACTATGAATTTTGCATGATATGATTTCTTGCATATTGTAGGTTTAAAGTTGACATATAATTTTTTTAATACAAATTAAACTAGCGACTAACATTTGACCAAAAGCCAAAATCTGAGGTTCAGGTGAATAAAAATGGTTCTGGGAATCTTTTGGATCATTGGCTCATAAAATCTCTGCCTTTTTGTCCAAAGGGAGGGACAGAAAGTGTTAGGGGGAAAACAACACAAAAGGGAACATTCTTTGTTTATTGGGTAGGATTCAAAAAGGAGGGGACAACAGTTGAGAAACACAGTGGCACAGCATTGCAGCATTTGGAATGTACTATGGTCCCCTGTCTTATCTTCACTAAATGCAGAAAGAGGGAATAAAAAGGGATGACAGAGGACGAGTCGTGGCATTGAAAGAAAGGATGTCACAGGGCTGGTGAAGCCGGAACTAATGTGGCATCCCTGAGGCCTGGCCTTGGATTTTAATACAAATTGAAGCTAATTATCTCTCCATCTTCCTCCTGAGAATTTCCTCTTTACAGTATGCAGATGGCTCAGGGTTGCAACACCCAGGAATAACTACATCGTGTCGCTACAATGCATATGTTTATTGCTTAAAGTGCATAGATGTTATAAGTACAGGTTCTCATTTTGTGATCAGCATTATATAATGATATTGGCATTGTGTGCATTCATGTAAAGATCCATAAACACATTATGCATGAGCATATAGTATCAATAGACCCAATTTCTGTTCTTACACAGATTGATCACTTTGGGTTTTTGGAGAATGGCACGTTCAAGCAGAGGTACCTTGTCAACGACCAGCACTGGCACAAGAACAACGGCCCAATTCTGTTTTACACTGGCAACGAAGGAGACGTCACATGGTTCTGTAACAACACTGTAATAATAACATTTAACTTCTTCCTTTTGGTTCATATAACATATATATCCTGGTAGGAATTTCCAAGCATAGGATTATCATCTCTACTGTTGAGTGCATAACATAGTTATCTGATCCAACACAGGGCTTCATGTGGGACATAGCAGAGGAACTGGGAGCCATGCTTGTTTTTGCAGAACATCGGTACTATGGAGAATCCATGCCATTTAAGAACGAGTCTTACAGCGTAAGCAGAGTTCTTCTAATAGTGTCTAACAGTTTGGATCACTTTTGTCTCTGCTACATTGCTTTCTTGACATGTCTATTTCAGAATGCCAAGTACTTGAACTACCTGACATCAGAACAGGCATTAGCTGACTTTGCAGTGCTGATTAAGTCGCTGAAGAAAACGCTGCCAGGAGCCCAGAACAGCCCCGTCATTGCCATCGGAGGCTCCTATGGTGGAATGCTGGCCGCTTGGCTGAGGATGAAATACCCTGATGTAGTTATAGGGTGAGAAATAAATGAATACTCCTGGTTTTAAATGCTGTTAAAATTGCAAATTTGCTGATTAAAACATCTCCGTATATTTTATAGCTGATTGTATGGTCGATTGGACTCCACATGCAACTTTTACCATAACAGCATGCCAGTGTATTGAAATTGCAAAACAGAATTCGTCATGTTCATGTGCTAAAAGTTCTTTTAACTTCATTGTGTATAGATGTGTCGTTGCCCCCGGTAGTGTGTGAGCACAGCACAAATGGGGAAAGGGAGAAGATGTAGGGAAATGCAAAAGTAACGCTAAAATCTGGAACACGAAAACAGTAAATCTTGTTATTGTTTTCATTCAGTGCTTTAGCTGCGTCTGCTCCAATCTGGCAGTTCACGAACATGGTGCCTTGTGGTGATTTCTACAAAATAGTCACTCAAGACTTTGCCAATAGTGGAGTCAACTGCAGCAAAAACATCAGGAGGTCATGGACTGCAATTAACAATTTGTTTTCAACAGGTTTGTACTAGCTTTTAGCTCTTGAGGCTTAAACAACTCCTTCAGTCTTTTTGTGCACTCCTAATTAAACCTTTCATGTGATGTTGATAAAATAAAGAACTAATTATAATGTGTTCTAAAATTTATTTTTATGAAATTCATTATATATTTAGTCACTTTCTAGTTTATTACTAATTTTGAAGTTGAGCATCATTATTAAGTATTACTCAGACTTAAGTATCTCATTTATTCTATGCGTATGTGCTATAATGTATGTACTGTAATGTATGTGCATATGTACTATTTGTGATTAGTCTGTGCTAAAACTCTATATTTCCCTCACTGATCGATCATAGCTGAAGGTCTGCAGTGGCTGTCTAAGGAGTTTGGCTTGTGTTCTCCACTGAAGGAAGAGGATATAAATGACTTCAAGGCCTGGCTCCAGGAGACCTGGGTGAACTTGGCGATGGTTGATTACCCTTACGAGGCCAACTTCCTCCAGTACCTCCCACGCTGGCCTGTTAAGGTTCTGTACATTGAACTTATTCTTACAAGTTGCCCTTTATAAAAACAGGACCTTTTCTTTTTAATAGGAGCATGTGGTGCTTTAGCAACACAATGAAATAAAATTCACAGAGGTGGACAGAGGTCAATGCAGACAAATCGCTTGGCCTTTTTTTTTTTTTTTTTTCTTTTTTTTTTTTTTTTTTTTAAAAAGTGTCTGACTTTCTAAAGTGAAAAAAGGAGATAAATGTGGCTCTTAACACATGATAAATAACGCCAAGTCACACACACACAGTTGTAACGTATACATTGTATGATTAGATATTTAGGTCTTTATGTACCAGGACATTTGTAGATATTTAATTTGATGCAAAGATAACTGAAGCTTTGTTTTTCATGATGAACCAGTCCAGCAGAAGAAATTAAAGCAGACAGGTTTAATTTAAAAGATAGTGGAAATCTATGTAGTAATCTTTGAAAAGTACATATCCCAGATTGCAAAGCCCCTCCATGACACAGGAGAACACACAAGAATCCATCTTTATTGTAAAGCACCTCAACTGAGAGCCTCATTAATGCTGTCCCACAGAAATGATTTCTGCTGATAAAGCACGAGACTTCTGTGATTGCTATTTAATCACAGAAGCAGCATAAATATTCATAAGATGCTAGGGATTAATTGCAGTCTGTCTTTGATGCTGGTGGATATTCGTTTACTTTTCTTTTCCCACTAAGCTTGCTATTCAAACCCATTCCAATCTCTGATGTGTTTTACACTTCTCCATGACACATTTTGAAAGCGGCAAATATTGGCCACTTGCCAGCGGCTTCCGCTTATGTGGTTTTTATAGAAGTGTGATAGTATTAACTTACTGAAGTGCATCATGCTGAACATATTAAATATTAAATAGGAAAAATATTTTGCATTGAAGACTATTTTGCGTATTTGAAACAGAATAACAGGATGATCTTGCTCCCTAGGTAACATTTAAATTAAGCTCCAGTGCATATTATTGCAAAAAAAAAAAAACTATAATTCAAATAATACAATAATCTTAGGCTATTACCAGTAAGAAATTAAAGCACTTGTTGGTCTGTCAAAGCAAAAGTGGTAATTGTTGAACATTCCTACCCAAATCTGATAATGTATGCATCCCCTATGGGTGTTTAAAGTGGTTTAGACAGTGGGAGCTGAGATGGGCCCTTTTAATGACAAAGCTAATGTGATTATGTGGGCAACTGTGAGAAAGGCCCATTGAGGGCTTAGAGGAGGGAAATCTGTTAGCGGAGATGAATGTATAAGCCTAATCCCATCTGAAAAGTAGAGAGAGGATGCTTTAGAGAACTACTGCATTTTTTGTCATGGTATAAGCCTTAGCTTAGACATGTCTGTAGCCTACCTTGTGCACAGACCACCTTCTCTTTTAGGTGTCTAACAAAAGCCTTAGCAACAAACTCCATGCTAAGTCCAATCTATTTGAACTGTTTAGTCAGTGAACACCCAGGCACTGGCACGTCGGGATGGCAGCAGAATCCTGGAGCCATCAAATACCTATCAAACAAACCCCTTCATAGACTGCAGCATGATTATTTCGCTGGCTGTTTTTAAGCAAGAGATAAGAGAAATAATTAGCTTCTTCAGATCTATCCTCTTTTAGCATCCTTGTCTATCCGAAACAGCTTGGGATTCTTTGTGCTTAAAAAAGCAATAATTTCAACTGAAGCTAAATTCTCTTCCACACAATTTCACATGCAAAACTGAACTTGTTTCCACACCAAAAGGCTTTAGATTCTCCAAAGAAAAAGAAAGCATACAGATAGGTTTCTGTTTGAAGAGCAAAAGGAAATGTGTATTTCTTGCTGAAAGTTTGCTGTCATCAAACTTTTATTTCTGTTTGAGATGAATATATTTTGTGTAACGCAAAAGCAATTTATTACTTGCGAATATTGTTTTTTTTATTTTAACGTTATCCTTAAAGTTATGACCAAAGAATGTGCAGCTAATGTTTTGTCGTCAACTGTTGAATTAGCATATAGATAGATAGTACAGTTTTATTCAAATAATTGATTTCAAAAAGTCAGAAAAAACTTGAAAAAACTGGAGAAAATATTCAAGTATAATTTTAACAGTACTCAGTTAGACTGATTATATAAGAAAGGATATAATACAAATTTATTGGGTCTTACCTTTTGTATTTCCATGTATGCCATGTTCTCTTATAAAACAAAACAGCCCAAACTTCAGTAATGATAATGCCCAGTGCACAGTGGAAGCTGTATGAAGTCATGGTTTGCGAAGGTTGGAGTGGAAGAACTCGAGTGACCTGCACAGAGCCCTGACCTCCACCCCATTGAACACCTTAAGGGTGAACTGAATGTTGTGCTCCAGGCCTTCTCACCTTACATCAGTGCCTGACCTCACTAATGCTCTTGTGGCTGAATGGACACATCCCCACAGCCATGTTACAAAATCAAGTGGAAGGTCTTCGTAGAAGACTGGAGGCTGTTATAGCAGAAAATGGGGGGTTGGATGATCAACTTTGGAATGGGATGTTCGACGAGCACGTATAGATATGATGGTCAGGTGTCCACGTACCTTTGGGCAACTAGAACACTGTTAATCTGATTGTGGTTAGAACAATCTTACAAATTTTCAATTCATTCAACTATTACATTGAGTTAGCAGAGTTAACATTTTGTGTGAAGGAGAATGAATTCCAACCACACTGACTTCACTTACTACAATTTGACCATAACACTACACCTTCCTTCTGGTTTAATATAATGGAGCATTGGTATTTAATTTTGTTTTGTTTTACTTGATTTATTTGCTCATTAAAATGGGGGATGCACACTGTTGTAGTGGTTAGCACTGTCTTCAGCAAGAAGGTCCCTGGTTGGACCGCCAGGTCGACCAAGGTCACCGTTCTGTGTGGAGTTTGCACGGTGTCCCTGTGTATGTGTGGGTTTCCTCCATGTACTCCAGTTTTCTTCCACAGTCCAAAAACATGTGGATTAGGTCCAGATTACAGAAGTTCCAGATGTAAGATACTGTCTTGGTGAGGACACAACTGACTTATAATTGGCCTTCTCCTGTGAATTATAAAATCAGCTTGCATTTTCTGAACAAACACAACCTCAGTTGAGCTGTAATTAAGGAGACTGTAAGTCTGAAGGAAAGGAGTGAAAATAAAGGCTAAGGAGTATTTGAAGTTAGTTAAAGATATGGTAATGTAATTTAATAGCTTGGTGGCACAGTAGTGTGGTTGTTAGGACTGTTGCCTCACAGCAAGTAGGTCCCAGGTTCAACCCCCAGGACGACTAAGGGTGCCTTTCTGTGTGAAGTTTGCATGTTCTGCCTGTGCGTGCATGGGTTTCCTCCGGATACTCCGTGTTTCCTCCCACAGTCCAAAGACATGCCGATTAGGTCAAGTGGCTACTCTAAATTGCCCATAGGTGTGAATGCGAGTGTGAATGGTTGTTCGTTCATGCGATGGATTGGAGACCTGTCCAGGGTGTACCCTGCCTTGCGCCCCCAAGTCAGCTGGGATTGGCTCCTGCTTCCCCAAGTGGTGTAGAAAATGAACGAATGAATAATTACAAGTGGCTGGTATAGTTGTTACATTGAGCATGTGTGGATCTCTAATATAATGTTATTTGGATTTTTCAGGTTGTCTGTACGCACCTTCGGTTTGATACTGATGTATCAGACAAGCAGCTGTTACATGGCATCTCGCAGGCAGTGAGAGTATACTACAATTACTCAGGCAGTGCTGTTTGTCTTAATGTGTCTGAGACTGCTACTGGAAATCTAGGAATTAGGGGTTGGTTTTACCAGGTAGGAATTTCAACATAACATGTAAACGGTATACATCGGTTTATATTTATACTATATATAGATTTATTGATCTGAATACAATACATTGACTATTTTTGTCAGGCTTGCACAGAGATGGTGATGCCCATGTGTACGGATGGCGTTCAAGACATGTTTGAGCCTATGGCATGGAACTTCCAAGCTTTCTCTGATGAGTGCTATTCTCTGTTTGGGGTACGGCCGCGGGAGGACTGGGCTGGTACTGTATATGGCGGGAAGAACATTAGCTCCCACAGCAACATCATTTTCAGGTAAATACTATGTTATTTGTCGCCTGCTGTTTTTGTCATTGGCCTTATTGGTTTATTCAGGGTCCTAGATTTTTAACTACCCTTGAAAATGCCTAACTTGTTCAAATACCTTGTCAGTATAAAATATCACCTTGATTACTATCCCCTTTGGCTTTTAGTTAATGTCTGGAATGTAATGTAACTGGATATCATGTAAGAGTCGCTGAACATTAATGTTTACATGAGCCATTCATATATCTTTTTTCACTTTTATGGCAGTAATGGCGGCCTTGACCCCTGGATGAGTGGTGGGGTAACTAAGAGTCTCTCTGATTCTCTGGTTGCCATTTTGATTCCTGATGGAGCTCATCACCTTGACTTACGCTTCAACAACGAATATGACCCACAGTCGGTCCTCTTTACCCGGGAACTGGAAGTGAAGTACTTTAAGCAGTGGATTGAACAGAACACAAATGCACAATAACCAAACAGGACAGTATATAGAGACTGATTAGGTCATGGCCTGACTACCTTACCTTAAGAATATCCATAGGCTTTGCTGTCCACCAAAGATTTCTTTCTTTTTTTTTTTTTTTTTACTAAACAAAAATGGTATTTATATGTAATTAAACTTTGTAAAATATTTCAGAATAAATTGGTTGAGCATATCTTTGTTCAATCATTAAAATAATTTTATTTTGGTCGTAAAATTATGTGTGATCCCAACTTTCAGAACAATCAGAATTCTTGTTTTTGCACTGGTGCTTGAAAGTTTGTGAACTCTTTAGAATTTTTTTATTTTTTTTATATTTCTGCATAAATATGACAAAAACCAACAGCAAATCAGATTTTCACCTAAGAATTAAAAGTAGATAAAGAGAACCAAATAAAACAAGTGAGACAAAAATGTTATACTCGGTATTTTATTTATTTAGGAAAATAATCCAAAATAAGATATGAGAGTGAAGCTTTGCTTTCAGATCCTCTTGTGCTGCAATAACTTCATGTAAACGTTTCCAATGATCAGTCCTGCACATCGGCTGGGAGGAATTTTAGCCCATTCCTCTTTACAGAACAGCTTCAACTCTGGGATGTTGTTGGGTTTCCTAGGATGAACTGCTCGCACAACATTTCTATTGGATTAAGCTGAGGATTTTGACTTGGGCATTCCAAAATATAAATTTTATTCTTCTTAAACCATTCTTTGGTAGAATGGCTTGTGCTAAGGGTCTTTGTCCTGCTTCATCACTCACTTTCTCTGGAGATTCACAGACAGATGTCCTGATATTTTCCTTTAGAATTCTCCGGTATAATTCAGAATTCATTGTTCCAACAATGATGGCAAGCAATCCTGGCCCAGATGCAGCAAAACAGGCCAAAATCATGATACGATCACCGCCATGTTTCACAGATGGGATAATGTTCTTATGCTGGAATGCAGTGTTTTCCTTTTTCCAAACTCTCTATATGCTCTATAGTTCTATATTGGTCCTCAAAAGTAAATTGTGATCATCCATCCACCATTTATTTTCCAATGGCCTTCTGTCTTGTCCACATGATCTTTAGTAAACTGTAGGTGGGCAGCGCTGTTCTTTTTGCACCTTGCCATGCACACCACTGTTGTTCAGTGTTCTCCTTATGGCAGACTCATGAACATTAACATTAGCCAATGTGATGGAGGCTGTTAGTTGCTTAACAGTCACCCTGGGTTCCTTTGAGACCCCGCAGACTATTACACGCCTTTCTCTTGGAGTGATGTTTGTTGTTCTCCACTCCTGGAGAGAGTAACAATGATCTTGAATTTCTCCCCATTTCTCTGACTGTGGATTGGTGAAGTCCAAACTTTTTAGAGATTATTTTGTAACCTTTTCCTGCATCAACAACTTTTTTCTGAGGTCCTCAGAAATCTCCTTTGTTCATGCCATGATATACTTCCACAAACTTGACTTGGATAGATCCCTGTTCTTAAATAAAACTGGGTGCCCATGCAACATTCGAATATCATCCCGTTGATTGTTAACCCTTGACTCTAATTTCACCTTCAAATTGACTGCTAATCCTAGAGGTTCACATACTTTTGTCATTCACAGATATGTAATTTTGTATCATTTTCCTCAACAAATAAAAAACCAAGTATAATATTTTTGTTCATTTGTTTAATTGGGTTCTTTTGTCTACTTGAAATCTGATGATATTTTAGGTCATATTTATGCAGAAATAGAGAAAATTCTAAAGGCTTCACAAACTTTCAAGCACCTCTGTATATTTACTGCGCTTATTTACTCCCAGTGTTAAAAATCCAAAATATCTTTATGCGGAAGGAAAAGAGAAAACACTTACTTGAAAAAATGAAACTGCAAGACAACAAAATGAAAACAAAATGTCTAATTTCCTGCTCTTCCTCAGCTGCTCTTGTGTGATTTAATGAAAATGCCGCAACAGACGCTGAGCAATAAAGTGGCTAGTGGGAGGCTAGTAATGTAAAGCAAGGAGACCATGCCCCATGCAGTCTGAGCTATAGGACTCCCCCAGACTCCCATTCATTCATTGTCAGCACAAACCCCTCTGAATTGCTGTACCTTGACATCCCTTCATCTGCCCCCTGCTAGTAGGATTATTAATACTACAGCCGGTGTGCAGAGGAGTGTTTGAGCTTGATGGTGAGCTAAGGTTGAGGGTGAGGCTTCGGAGACAAAGTGACATTTGAATGGGATGAAGTGATGAATGATGATCAACCATTGTTAAATGTTGGTAATTCCTAACAGGACTCTAGTAAAATCATTACTAGGGCAGTGGCATCTACAGGTATTTGTTGTAATTATACTTCACACAACACTTGATTTGATTCAGTTCAGTTAAATAAAGCTTTATTGCCATCATTGCCCAACTGGAATTTTGTCAGCACTGATTTACCTAATTTGGTTAAAATGTGAGCATGTTTGTGCAAAAAAGTTGCTTGTGTACAGATACATATCCATAAACACTCATGTCTGTTGTGGTTTATTTTCAAGAATATAGGTCATATGTTATTATATAAAATATGAATTTTGATCACAAGCACACATTTCAAAATCCTTAATGATTGAGGGCTAGGCAAGGCTTATGTTATGTCCTGCATTGAATTGTTTTGTATTTTGCTTCAGCACTTATGGAGAATTCAGTAAGTGTTGAAGCAAAGAAAAAAGACAAACATGGGGGGTGAAGCAGCCAATAATGTGGTCAATATCTCACATTTCACAGGATTGACATTAATTTTAGCATGCTTTCTTCTCATCTGACACATCCATCAATCAGATTTGTTATTAGTATTCTGCTGACCCTTAGAGCATAGGCTGTGTCAGTGCTAATGCAGACCACACACTAGTGAGAAGAGATTAGGCGTGTGTGTGTGTGTGTGTGTGTGTGTGTGTGTGTGTGTACATTTGATGTGGCTGAAGAGGGGGTCCTAAGGGTAAGAGAGGGAAATGGAGAAAAACTCACAGTGGGTGCTGAGTTTGTAAATTCCCCGGACAAAGGGCGGGGTACACAGTGTGTAACGATAAGCAAACAATATGCAATCTGTTTGCTGAAGCGGCTTTCCAGGGACGTGAATCGAAAGCAAAAAGATGAATGGTGTTCCTCTGCTTGCCTCATTTGTTCTCCCCGTACAACACTTGTTCACCTCAGTTTGACCTGGGTTACTGTTTTGGTTCATTTAATAATTTGTTTTATGTAAGATAAAATGAACATTTGTCTTTTGTAAACCGTCAGCGTGTCAGAAGTTTTAGACAAGCTTTTGTTTGCTTTTCCAACAAGCATTGGTTCCAGACAAAACTGTCTGGGAAGTTTTTGGAAGTTCAAGTGGCTACAAATTCCTTCTTGTGTGTTTTCTTTAATGTAATGCAATTCTCTTTTTCCTTGTCTCTTGTCAGTATTCAGCTCCCCACCCCCTCTGATCTCCTCATCCTTTTTGTGGCCATAGAAACTTGTTTCCGGAATCAGTGCGTCAGGCCCTCAAATCTGAATGACTAGCATGTACAAAAGCTTTGTGCAGGAAGAGGAGAAAATATCAGCCATCAGTTTGGTGATGTCATTGTGCCAAAATTAGGCCTTGAAAGAAAGAGGAGGATGTGGAAACTTGTTTTAAAAGGAATGAATAGGCTAAGTGCACTGCCAAGGCCTTGATGTTTAGAGCTGGAGTGATTACGGATTTTAATGGAAATTATGCTCTACAAACGCTAGTGTAAGTGTATCCTTTAAAAAGCACACAAAAAAACAAATATATATTTATACACATTTTACCATACAGTATCAAAAAAGCAAAATAGCTCTATACCAAATGAAGGGAAAAAAAACAGCTTTTTCCACACTGTTGCTATTTATTCGCTGTTGTGCAGCTGTTAATTGTAAGGCGATTGCACTCCTATTCAGGCTTGTGGCTTGAGCTGGGTTACAGATAATTAGATCAGTGCTATCAGTTTCACTGTTCCTTTTCTTTATTTGAATTTACATGATAATAACACTCTCTTGACGGTCCCTCTTTCTCAAAAGTGCTTAGACTTTTTTTTTTTTTACTCCCCTCTCTTTAAACATCCAAATGATTCAGTGCATCACCTTAAAATGCACTTGTGGAGGGGTGGGGGCATGGAGGGGGTAGTAATGCCTGGGAAAATTCCCAAAAAGATAAAAAGATGAACAAAGGCGTGTGACTGTGCAAGCACGATGTTTCATGAATAATTGTGTTAAAACATTACAGGAGTCTTATAAATGCATAGGTAACAATACTATAAGTGCTTTGTCTTCATCTTAAGAGCTACTTTAGATGTACATATACATCAGCTTGGTCAGTCTCATTAATAACATGTCTGTGATTGGGTCCGTTAATGCCATTTTGAATAATGAATTTTTTTTATACCACCCTAGCCCAAACTCGTGTTCTTTTTTTTTTCCTTCAGCCAGGACCAGCTTTGGGCCCCAATAGACATTTCACTGTTAATTCATCTCCTATTCCTGCATTCACTGTTGGCCAAGAAATTTCCTGTAAATACTGGATTATTTACAGCAGCCGTTATAGTCATACCCAGGATTTCTTAAGGTCAACATTACTTTTGGCACACTGGGCTTGAACTGCACTTTGGTCCCCTTTAATTTAACAGCTCCGGCAGCTTTTCTAGTTAAATCGACTGTTCATTATTGAGCCCCATTTTACGAAGGGGCTGTGAGGTGCAGTTTAATGAATCTCTGGCACAAAGATCCCTTTCACTGCAGAAGGAAGAATAGAAGCTATTTAGGCCCTGTAGGGTTGTATGTCAAAGGCAGCCCATAATAGTTGTCAGGCAGAGGCTAAAATTCCCACTGGTGCGGGAATCAACTTTTACCACTAACTGATTAAGACACAAGTAGGAATACATACATTTGGGGGACTACATGCAGAAACGTGGTATTACCAACTTGAAGCCACATACTTTTCAGTGTTTGCCATATAATAATTAAATTAATTTGACTTTGTATGTCTCAAATATAAACATAACCAAAATAATTATGTGATAATGTTGGAGAGCTCATTTTCACTTTTGCATGAATGTGTTCTGTTCTCCCATTTTGGAGGTGCTCATTAGAGAAACCTCCACAGGTAAAGCAAAACACACACACTTATCCATGCTTTCCGTGGTGTCTTGTAGACTGGAAGTTCAAATATAAAGAAAAAAAAAAAAGAAAGTTTAAGAATGTGATGTGTAATAGGAAAATATAGGTATATAGATAATACCTGTATACTACACAGTTAATAATATGATTAATCCACACAATATACAATTAACAGTTTTTTTTTTTTTTTTTCACACCCACAAAAATATAGAAGAAAAAAAGGCCTTCAATTGTTATTATTGTGTTGTCTGGGTGCATTTTAAAGTGAACCTTCACTGCCTTTAATGTCATGACATTGTACTGATCACATACTCAATGAGAACTGCCGGCGATAGTTGAACAAGTAACTATTGTCTTATTGCTCAGTGGGATGCCTTGGACAAATCCCTCTTAGTTGCAGGTGGTCAGGCGTGAGCAAAGAGTTAAGTCCTGGGGTCCCTCTGTCCCTCCCTCCTAATGTCCTGACATCATTGGCCCTGCCTCCAAAAATCTCCTTGCTTTCCCCCAAAGTATGTTTTCCAGTCCTGCTTTCATTAGAGTAAGAAAGAAACACTGTGCGCACCCAGTTTAAGGACCAAGGGTTAGCATATAGTTTAGTGCCCTGGTACTATAGATCGTAAAACTATGTTTTAATGATGATCTAAGGAACTTTTGGGATTAAGAGTGGACATCTTGGGTGTTGTATGTGGTTCTGAGGGAGATGGCTGTTCAGGCTGCCATCATGAACTCACAGTTCCTAAATTTCTGTTTCCCTGGTTCGGTTATGGAGTATGAGGTGGAGAAGGGTCTGGATGGAGCATTCCTGGGTGAGGTGGACTGTGAGGGTGACTTCAGGGAGGCGACCAGCGACTTGCTCAGCTTCATTGACTCTGCTTCCAGTAACATCAAACTAGCCCTGGATAAGCCAGTCAAGTCCAAGAGGAAAGTCAACCACCGTAAGTATCTACAGAAACAGATCAAAAGATGCACAGGAATCATGGGATTGGGGAATGGAGCACCTCAGGAGGCTTGCAAAAGCCATGACTCCACCCCAACTCCAACTAGCATCATCCAGAACAAAACACCCAAGCGGGACGGAGCTCAGGCCAACCTGCAGAGCAGAAGTCTGGCTGCTCTCTTCAACCATGCCAAGGATTTGCGAGGGGAGAAGACAAAAAAACCTCCACTGCGACACCGAAACCTGCCGCCATCCTTCTTCACAGAGCCAGCCAACAACGCCAGAGTTACATCCACTTCCGGCATGTCCCTGAAAGATCTTGAGCGGGGAAATCCGGATGCGACAGAGTTTTTTGAGTTGCTGGGGCCTGACTACAGCAATATGGTCTCTGAGCAGGAGCTTTTCTTCACTATGCCCAACAGGGTCCAACAGCAGGGAGCCACAGGACTGGAACCAATCTCTTTTGACTCCTCCAATTTTGTGACAGGTGGTTTTCTGTATTCAGAACCATGGGCCACAAGTGGTGGAGTGTGCAAAAAAACAGGGGACATAAAAACAGTTCCAGGGCAGTCATCTCTATATGGGAACACGGACTCATCTTGCCCAGTGCCTATGGAACAGAACTCTACATGTTCGCTGACCTTTCCAAACTTCTTTACAGACTGCTCTGTTTCCCAGGTCTCATATGATCTGGCTAGTGGATACAGCCGAGGTAGTTTTCCATCTCTTTAGGTGAAGCAGCTTTTTCACTTTTTGAACAGAAGGCTGCAAACAAGCAATTTTTAACTATGCATCTATATGCTGATTAATCAGAGGGAACATTTTTGACCAACTTATTTAGTGAAATGTTTGGCTCAACCTGAGCAGAGGGATAATCTTGCTGCTTGCTTGATGTCAGGGACTTTTACAACAATCTCTAAAAGCTTAATGTTAAAATAGGACTTCGAAGTTATATCACCCCATATATATGATATTGGTGCAGGAACTGCCTAATAATTTTGTGTTTTAATGTGCTTTTACATAGAGATGATGTCACCATGGATAAAATGAGGGATTGTTTTTAGAACATTATCTCAGGGTGTTATTTCACTTGTTTCTATATATTGAAAGATCACTATAACCATCCAGTCTGAAAAGAAAAGAAAACGGCAATTATCCATCACTTTTAACTGTTACAATCTATTAAAAATAAAGACTACAGGAACTGTGATTAGAAAATTAAGTTTTTCATTTTGAAATATGGAAATAAAGTCATATTTTTATAGAGCAATTTGGCGCTTTCATATTCAGAAAGAAGCTTGGCATCCTCATTTTTTCCTCAAAAAAAATAAATCTCAGTTTGTACTATTTTATATAAAAAGGTTGCTTTCTAGCATGTGCTCTTGGCTGTATGCAGTACTGAGTTTATATTATTAAGAGAATGTTGTATGTGGAGTATATATTCATTTACATTTAGAATAAAAGTAAATCATTACTAAAACAGTGGAAAGGAAGCTTCATAGACGGGGACTACAAAGTGGATCTTGGATCATCGCTACAGTCTAACTTTGGTTTAGGATAGAAAATGAGAGTAGATATTGGATATTTCAAATTTCTGTAGAAAACTGTGAGTCCAAAATCTAATAAATTTTAATGGTTAGTGAAATATTATGATATAGTTTTTCATAAGGCAGGTGCCTTGAATGTATTTGGAAAATATAAACTGCTGAAAGCACTGACAACTTGGTTTATTGAAAATAACTGTCAACAGAAACAACATTTATGCCAGTAAAGGGCTGTGTTTTAGGTTCTTACACTTGACTGTTCTCTTGCTCTTGAGCAGTAGGAGCAATATGTTTATAGAATTGACAGTAAAGTGAAATAAGTGTAAAAATTCTGCTTGTTCAGAATGTAAAAAGGCACAATAAAGCTGGTCTTTATTTCTCTCATAATCCCATTTTCTGAATTTACTTTGTGGGTACTGGGGAATGTTCAACAATAATGAGGTAGGAAGTGTAAATTCCACATTTTAAACTGGTTTGAACTCCATAACTCTCATGAACATATAGCTCCCTCTACAGGCTAAGTGAGAGTTCATAATATAGCAAGTATTTCACTTTTGCTTTTCCAGTTTAGTATTCTTTGCGAATATAATGTACAATTCTGTTTTCTATATTTTGAAATGTAGACAAATACAAAATGAGGAATTAGATAATTTACAAGTAATCTGATGAGCAACAATTAATAACCTCTAAGATATGTTTTCTTTCTTTCCTGGTTATTGAAGATTTGATATTTAATATAGCTGTATCAAGAGGACAGAACTAAAGATCCATTGTTTAAAAACACCTATTGAATAAGTTATTTAAGTCTTTCTAAACATTTTAATGTAGAAACTCCAATTATACTCCCTGAATAGCACCAGTAAGAAGAAGAAGAAGAAGAAGAAGAGAAGGAAGAAGAAAGCAATCCATAAAACCTGATTCCATGATACCATCCAGCAGTACCAGGATACCTTTACATGTAGAACTTGTCTGCCAAGCTAGTAAACCTGCTAATGTTAGTGATGAACAAAGTAGTTTTGACTGTTGTGGTAAATTGTACAGGATTCATTCATTCATTCATCTTCCTCTTTTTCTTGGTCAGGGTTGCAGAACACTGAGAGCAATGTGGAAGAAATTACCCTTGACGGGATGCCAGTCCGACGGAAGGCACCATGCACACACATATTCAAACACTTAAGGGCGAATTAGTGTAGCTAATCCACCTTCCTGCAGGTTTTTGGGAGGTGGGAGAAAACAGGAGAACCTAGAGGAAACCCATGCAAACCCATGACAAAAGTAAGAGCAGACAGTAACCCAAACTCAGGATCAAACCACAGATCGTGGATCTGTGAGGCAGCAATGCAACCCACTGTACCATCATGCTCCCTTTTTACATGTTTGGATTTAGACAACACAGTGCAGGAAATAAATGAAAAACGAGGATATATAAAACCTCAATGTATCTGTTAATGTAAATATGAGTAATGGAAACAATGAACTGCTGCCATTTCAACAATAACATTAAATCATGCGAATGCAATTGTGTGTTCATAAGCTACAAATAACATGCACACTATAATACAGAGAGAGCGAGGAAGAGAGAGCTAGATAGAGAGAGGGAGAGTGAGAGAGAGAGAGAGAGAGAGAGAGAGAGAGATGTGTGGAATAGCCTGCAGGTCTAAGTGGGCAGATTAAGCTTTAAATCACCTCTATTCTCCTACTGTCTCACTCTTTACTCAATGTAGGAATTATTACACTATATATAAGGTGACACAGAGGTACTGTTTGCCTCATACAAGACCGATTTCCAAAGCAGTTATACAGTATGTGTCACATCTGATTTGACCTAATTTAATGTCATATCATATTTATAACTTGAAAATTTCTATGAACCCCTTAAACCATCAAAAGCTCCAGGCACACATTAATCACTCTCATAACTACCTAGACTCTTAGAAAAAAGAAACCTATAACCATCAGAAAGACAGTATTTTCTTATCAAATAGCTGCTTTAAAAACATGAAAAGTGCCCAAAAATCTTTGAAGAACACTTTTTTAGAGTGTCTGTTTTTGTACTCTTTATATAATTTAGAATGATTTAAATTAATTAACTGAATAATAAGCCATACATTTAAGTACATTACATATGTTTTAAATTGTTGTTTTTATGATAAGTGTATGCTAAGATTACAGGTTATATGAATATTGGTGACTATTTATTATCCTTCCTCTAACACTGCATGGTCACAGTAGGGAAAGAAGAGAACATGGCTGCCGAGCCATCTGGAAAGAAAAAAACGAAGTTCATTTGCTGCGTTGTTGTGACAGGAACAGGAATGCAAAAGGTTCTCCTGGAACGGGAAGGGAGTGCACCCTTACGGTGAACAAAAGGGATGAGACTAGTGGGATCAAGCTATCAGGGTTTGTGGAAAAACTTGAGAGTAAATGAGCAAGGCTGAGAGGAGCATGTGAAAAAATGTGAGAGTAAAAGAAAGGTAGAAAATGAGTCGGGTGCAAAACAGTTCAGGAACCCTTAAGGGAGTCAGATATAATAGTGTGCACTGACAACACCATGGTGTGTTTTACGTCAATTGCAAGCACTGAGACTGAGTTTGGGCAAACAAGCTCTAGAGGTGGATAGATGTATATCTTCTGTCTTTAAAGCTGCCTATCGATTGAGCAGTATGTTTAAGCTGCATTCAGCATTGCTGCCTAAGATATTGCCAGCATAATAATATACCAATCTCTTTCAGATGAGTCAGCTAGACAAACCCTCTGTCCAATGAGGGCTCTTAAGCTCTACGTGGAAGTGACTGCCAGCTAGTGAGTCACAACTGCAGCTGTTTTTCTGCCTTGGGGAGCACCATAAAGGAGCTCCACTCTCTAATGGCAGGTTAGTACAGTTGGTGAACACAGGTCAACAGGCACCTCTCTTTTATTGCCATTTCATTTCATGTCTTCCTTCTAGGTGGTTCTAACAGAAGTATCAAAACATGGTGTTCACTCTCCACCTTCACTACATTTCGAATGTTGCTTCTTCTCATTTCAAACTTGCTTTTAACAAATCTGAGTGATTATCATCGTCAGTAAGGAACAGAATCAGTATTATATGGAATCCAAACCTTATTGTCTATGGGAACAGTATCAAAACTGAATGATTTTCATGCTCAGTCATGTAAATTACAAAAAGGTGAGTGATCCTCATCATCAATAGAGAGCAGCAGCTGAAGTTTGATTGATTTTCATCTTCAGTAAAGTACTGTATCAGCACTTATTGTGAATGTTGTCCAAGTCTTAGTCACCTTTTATAGGACCTTTTATAGGTTATCCATGTGGTGTCATGGTCATGAGCTGATGACGTTGATATTGGTATTCAGCAAGCAAGCTTCATTATTTTCACGGAGAACTATCCCGGTGGTCCTCTGCTTCAGCTGCTGGTGTAACCTCCCATTCTCTTTTTTAACCACTCCACATTATATGGAGTAATCTACTAAGTATTAATAGAGCATAATTCTGCCAGTAACAGCTGAGCAATTATTGTTAGTGACTCAAAGGTTTTGAGCTCAAATTTCAGGAAGAATAGAAAGCTTCTGTTTGACCCTTGACCAAGGCCTTAACCCTCAGTTGCTTGGCTATATGATAATGCTGTTACTTGCATTACTTGCAATACAATTTTATGAAAATAAAAGAATATCTATCTACCTATCAATCCATCTATATACTATATGAACAAAAGTATTGGGATGCCTGACCATTACACCAACAGGGACTTTAATGACATTGCATTCTAATGCATAGTCTCCAAATGTATGGAGTTGGTCCCCCTTTGCAGCTATAACAGCTTCCACTCTTCTTGGAAGGCTTTCCACAAAATTCTGGAGTGTTTCTGTGGGAATTTGTGCCCATTCATTCTGTTGAGCATTTATGAGGTCAGGCACTGATGTTGGACGAGAAGGCCTAGCTCACAATCTCCATTCCAATTCATCCCAAAAGTGTTCGATAGGGTTGAGGTCAGGGCTCTGTACGGGCCAGTCAAGTTCTTCCACACCGAACTCATGCAACCATGTCTTTTGGACCTTGTTTTGTGCACTGGGGCACAGTCATGCTGGAATAGAAAAGAGCCTCCCCAAACTGTGTCCACAAAGTTGGAAGTATAACTTTGTCCAAAATGGCTTGGTTTGCTGAAACATTAAGGTTGCCCTTCACTGGAAGTAAGGGGCCTAGCCCAAACCCTGAAAAACTGCCCCACACCATTATCCTTCCTCCACCAAACTTCACAGTTGGCACAATGCAGTCAGGCAGGTAACGTTCTCCTGGCATCCACCAAAACCCAGATTCGCCCCTCTGACTGCCAAACAGAAAAGCGTGATTCATCACTCCATAGAACATGTTTCCACTGCTCTGCAGTTCAGTTTTGGTGTGCTTTACACTACTGCATCCGATGCTTGGCGATGTGAGGCTTGCATGCAGCAGCTCGGCCGTGGAAACCCATTCCATGAAGCTCCAGCTGCACAGCTTTTGTACTTACATTAGTGCCAGTGGATGTTTGGAACTCTTCAGCTATGGAATCAACAGAACGTTGGCGACCTTTATGCACCATGGACCTTAGTAGTCATTGGCCCCGCTCTGTGACTTTATGTGGTCTTCAATAGATACCACTTACCATTTACACCAGTATACACCACCAAGACACCAATAATACCACTTACAGTTGGCCGTGGAATATCCAGCATGGAGGAAATTTCACTTGAAGAAATTTAGCTTGAAGAATATAAACTACCAATCAAAAGTTTGGACACACCGTCTAATTAAATTTTTTTCTTTATTTTTATTACTTTAAAAGAGACTGGATAATGATGGACTGTTGTTTCTCTTTACTTAGTTGAGCAGTTGTTGACATAAAAGGCTATTAGTGGAATTTCTTTCCTTCTTAATGTTAATGTTAATATGAAAAATTTAGTTTTTTTGGGGTTTTTTTTTTTACATTTTTTTGTTTACCACATAATTCAGTATATGCCATACGTGTTGCTTCGTAGTATTGATGTATTCAGTAATGTTTTACAACGTAGAAAGCAAAACAATTTAAGAAAAACCTATGAAAAAGAGCAGGTGTGTCCAAACTTTTGACCGGTAGTGTTTATATATATATAAGTGATACAAGCCCAGAAAATTAATTTTGACCTTTTAGATTCACTCAGTAAACATGGCAGGCAGTACTGGGTGGCCAATTAGGACAGGGATGAGCAGGATAGACTGAGGGGAGGTTATGTTGTATAGCAGGTGTTGCTTTCTGCTTAAACTTTTATTGAACTGTTATTGTTCCAGAATTCCAGAGTTTAAAGTGCAACATGTGAATTATAGATTTATGCTGCTGTATATTTACGCCACATCATTTTGTAACATGCTGCAGCACCTTTATTTTACAGCAGATGGCAGTATTGTAGTTTTGACCAATTTCCACTTGATCCTGTTTGTTCATTAAATTAACACATTTGTTTCTAGTAGCTTTCTGCAGTTTGATTCAAACCACATCATATGAAGGGGTGTAGCTTTTTAATATGGTGATATGCTCAGTCAGGATTGCAGCCGAAAAAGGAAATGTGGACATTAGAAGCTACTTTACAACAAGTCGCAGTGTAAGTCACTTAAAGAAAATATTTTCTCAGTTGCTAATGTCGAGAATCAATAATAATGTTAATAGTAATATTCAACTAGGCTATCCCTTCCTCCATCCATCCATCCATCCATTTTCTATGCTGCTTATCCATTGTGGGTTGCTGGGAAAGCTAGAGCCAGTCCTAGCTGACTTGGGTCAAGAGGAGGGGTACATCCTGGACAGGCTGCCAATCAATCGCTGATAGTCCAACACTGATATACACACCTATGGGTAATTTGGAGTACTCCACTAAGCCATAAATGTTTTCCCTTATATTTCATATGGCATGCATCAGTGTGTTATTTTGTCAGGTGACAGCTGACCCAAGTGTGTAGTATCTAAGACAGAGGAGAAGAGGCAAATGGAGAGGCAGGATCACATGTGAGGGTGAATAATGGCTTGGTGATATGTTAGTAGTGAGATTCAGCATTGTGACAATGTTAGGATGATGTACTGTTTAACAATGGCTTATCAATGTGTCTTTGAAATGAGAGCTTTGAATAGGCACATATTGTCTCACTGTTCACATGGCATGCATCAATGTGTTATTTTATCAGGTCACAGAAGCAATCCAATCGGGTAGTAGCTCAGACAGAGGTGAAGAGGCAGGGTCACAGGTCAGGCCTAGGCTTGTAACAATGTGATTATAATTGTAAATGCAGATATTTGCTTTGTATTACTTTGAGGATGCACTGGTATACTAAGAGGTCTGTTAAGCACTCAACCATGGTCATGGTTTTAATAATGCGGGCATGAATACGTATAAAAAATATGTAAATTAAGTGGTGACTAGCTTTATCGGTGTGTAGCTGTATTTCTAAAGAAACTGTTCCTTAGAAGAGTGTAAAACTGGAGATATTCTGGACATTGAAGTCAAGCCGAACCAACCTAAATACCACACCTAAAATACATTGCAGTTCGAAAATTATGTTCCTTCATTTTCAGGACAAGCAGTATCCATGGTTTCATTATAGCTCCACCAGGAAGGAAATTCTCTGTTTTCATTGTGTCAAAACATACACTATAAAGAAAAGTACACTGTTTAAAAAGGCAGTCCCAGCATTCTCCTCAAAGGGACACAATAACAGAACGAATGCTCTTGTTAGCTTTGAACACCACCAGAATAGTAAAACCCACCATCATGCGGTCACATTAGTTCTCAAGAAGCAACCCCAAATAGATTCCCAACTCTCAAGTGCCTGGAAAAAACAACAAGAAGATACTAGGCACTGCCTGCAAAATATTGTAATCTTAATACAGTATCTTGATAGGCAGGGTTTGGGTCTGCTAGGCCATGAGATGCAAGATGGGAATCTATTTCAGCTTTTGAAATTCAAAGCCAAGGGTGATGCCTGTCTCTCCAGTTGGCTATCCGGTTGTCATGACTATACCACTTCTCCAGAGCAAAATGAGATTTTGCAATTGTTAGGAAATAGTATTGTCAGAAGTATTGCACTGTCTATCCAGTCTTTACCAGTTTTGCAGTATGCAATCATTACAGATGGCACTCAAGATGTCTCAGGAATAGAGCAAGTCTATATATTTTAGATATGTGGACCATGACCTGGTACCAAAGGTTTTTGTTGGTTTGTATGAGGTCTCGATCACTGGAGAGGAGATTGCTAGAGTTGTGGTGGATGTCCTCTTGAGGTTAAATATTCCCATGCCTGATTAAAGGGGTCTGACATCTGATGGTGATGTCAGTATGGCGTTCAGGATCACAAACAGAACTGAAGAGACAGCAGCCATTGGGTTTATATGTGCATTGTATGTCAGCAAGGCATTCAGGATCACAAACAGAACTGAAGAGACAGCAGCCATTGGGTTTGTATGTGCATTGTGGGACGCATTGTCTTAACTTGATCACACAGTCCGCCTGCCCATCCAGTCCCTTGATACGTGATGCCTTGCATTAGGTCCATAAGCTAGGGACATTAAGTAAACAGTCTGGAAAATTCAAGGCCATATTTTCAGCAATAGCAACAGATTCATATGGACCGTTGACATCACTCAGACCAATGTGCCCAACCAGGTGGACAGTGCAAGGAAAAGCTTTCAGAGGAGTGCTGTTTCAGTATGAACGTGTTTTGTCTAACTTCATGACATCAAATAGATCTAACAAAGGTGTGAGGGCAAATGGACTGCGAGAGAGAGTCAAAAAGGGTAAAACTGGGCTTGGACTTCTTTTGGCATTAGGAGTGATTGAGGAGCTGGAGTATCTGAGTAAGTCCCTGCTAAAACAGGCTACTGCAGGAATGAGAAGTGCAATAGAGTGTGTTAGATACACTCTACAAGGCAAAAGGAATAAGAAAAGCTTTCCAGAGGTTTTTGACAAAACAGTGGCAATGGTTGACTCCCTTGAGACAATTTGGATTCCTTACCAAAGACTGCTGCCAAAACTATACCCTGGTGGGGTGAGCCAGCACACTCCTAAGTCACTTGAAGAGCAGTACAGAACATAGTTCTACAAAATGCTAGATTGTGTAGATGTTCAGTTTAAGGAAAGGCTCAGCCAACCAGATCTAGATGTCTTGTAGAAGCTGGAGGAAACTCGACTGACTTGAGAAGTGAATGACATTATTGATCAGTACCCAGAACTGAACAGAGAGAATCTTAAAGTCCAATAAGCCATGGTTCATTCCAGAAACACTTTCAAATCTAGTGCTGAAGTGGCTAATATTATGAGAGAAATGACAGTTGAAGTGAGAGGCCTGTTTAATCAAGTTGAAACCCTTGTCAGAGTGCTTTTAGTCATCCCAGTCATCTGAAGCTGAAAGAAGTTTCAGTGATCTCAGGAGACTGAAAACATGGCTCAGAACAACAATGACACATGTGACACTGAACAATGTTGATGTGTGCTGTGTCCACTAGGACATAATGGACAGAACTGATGTGAAACAAATATGCCAACAGTTCATTTCTGTTAAAACCAGGTGAGGCATGTGTTTGGCTCCTTCAAATAGTAGCAAGGCACTAGACACTGAGCTGTTTGTATATAGGATGTGGATATAGTAACAGTATTTTTTAAATGTTTAAATGTAAATAAAATTTTACATATCATTAATTAAAAAAATTAACAGTACCTGCCTTAAATGCAGTGTTGATTTAACTTATAAAATTAATGTATTCATTAATTAACATTATTGTATTCAGTATAGACTAAAAACATTAAAGGTCCACTATGTAGGATTCATCCAACTGAATACCCGTCCCTTAACCCTCCCTTATGCATGCATTAGAACATATGGTGGCTGTCAGGTGCCTGTAGTGTACTTCCAAGTACTTACATTCACACTCCCTTGCTTTTTACATGCTAAATAATAAATATGATCCTCCATTATTAAAAATTTGGGTTCTCAAACTTGTTAGCCAGCACCAGCAAACACTGAATCCTCTTATTTTTTCTTCCTTGTCTTCCTTTCTCGTTCTTTGTCATTCTTCTGGTGCTTGCTTCTGGATTCATGCTGCCGCGTGTAAAAACGCACAATGCGGAAGGCACTCTCTAGAGGTTTGCCTGTTCTGGGCTACTGTAGCACCATAGCAGCTTTGTAAGACTAGTGCATTCACTGTATTTTGTCCTTCAGTGTTTTCTTTTAAGTTGGCCTGCCTTGACAAATAAAACATGCCTACAACAATCCCAATCCTCATTACATGCACAGCAGAAATTTGTTTTCTTCACTGATTTACTGACATTGTTTATCACTAAAAAAATTCAGAAAATGCCAGACCTTGAGATGCAGAACAAAAACATACAATTTTAACATGAGGCTAGTGTTGAGATTTGTTTTGCAGTTTTTGTATAATTCTTCACATCACACTTTACTGCAAGTGACAATGAAATAAACTATATTTGACCTCCTGTCGACTCAGACACTTGTTCGGTGTGTCATTTTGGCTATGCTGTACAACGCAACGTGGCATTGCACTCCTCACACCCCGTTTCATCTCCTTCCCATCACTGTCTGCTCTATAAAGTGTAAAGACCAAGTGCTGGAATCAACGCATGATCTAATAGATATCCAAAAATGCAGACTTCAACAGTGTACAGGTTTATATGCATGCTATACCAGTTTTCAGGTGTCCTATTGGTATAAATATTTCTTTTGTCACATTGCCTCTGAAATTGACTGATACAAAAAGCATTTATGCAAATATTATAAATCTTTCCTTTAAAGCCATTTTCTCTTGGACAGTGTCACACCACACTTATTCACACCCACAAAGTATCTACTCTGTATTTAGAGTCCAATAAAATCGACAGATAAATAGTGTGTACGGTTCAGTGATACTTTTACTCATCAAATCAGACAATAAAGTTTAAGGAAACTTGTATCAAGAAACGTTTTAATGCTAAAGGTGTTGTATTCCAATCAGGTTTTAAAAAATGTCATATTATGGAATCTGTTTTAGTGAAGGTGACCAATGATATTTTACTAACCTTGGATTTGGGCTCTAGTGCAATCCTAGTTTTATTGGATCTTAGTGCTGCATTTGACACGGTTGACCGCGGGATTCTGTTAAAACGACTCGAGCATGAAGTTGGCATCCAAGGCCTTGCATTGAAATGGTTTGAGTCCAACCTTACAAGACGATCTATGTCCGTTAATATAGAGGGTAATTTTTCTCATCTAGCACCTCTTATGTAAGTTGTAACACAAGGCTTCATTTTGGCCCCTCTTTTATTTGCCTTGTATCTGCTGCTTCTGGGGACCAGTTTTAAGAAACATGTTCTCCAGTACCATTGTTACGTACCATTGTTACTTACCATTGTTATGTTGAAGACACCCAATTATATCTCCCAGTGAAAATAAAACAGAGGTCATTATTTTTGGCCCAACCCCATCTACTGTGAAAATCACCACTCTGCTCCTTATCAGCAGCAATGCAAAATGATGTCAGGAACCTGGGTATCTTTTTTGAGTCTTCACTAAGTTTTTACAAACAAATTTCCATGGTAGTAAGATCTAGTGTTTACCAATTGAGGCAAATTTCAAAAGTAAACTCTTTTCTCTCACAGAAGGACTTGGAATTAGTAATTCATGCTTTTATTACTTTTATTAAGGTTTTTAAAACTTGACTTAAGACTTATTTCTTCTCTTCTGCTTTTCATTGTGTGTAATTGTATGAGGGATGTTGCAATAATGATTTTCTGTTCCTTTTTAATAACGTATTTTTGTTATACTCTATTTGTGTTTTACTTTTATGCTCCTTTGTACAGCACTTTGGTTCAACATTTGTTCATTTAAATTTGCTTTATAAATAAATTTAACTTGACTTGTATTAAAAATGTATTAGCTATAATAATAATAATAATAATAATAATAATAATAATGTGTTATGCATTAGGGTGACACTTAACAAGAGCAGAATTATGGGAATTGCAGCATGTCTGCATCCTCTGCTATTGAAATTGAAGGTCAGCTAAACATCAAGAACATCCTTATGTGGAAAGGGCAATAATGAGCTGAACAGGGCAGTGGTTGACATTTTTATAGATTAGCTTTGTATTCTAAATATAGCATACACAGGTGGCTGCTGTGGTCTTGATTATAGCGAGTATTAGATTATGAAACTGCTTGGACCGTATGTGGTCTGCCACACTAACAGAGGATTGGTCACTTAGGTGTCCTGTTAAATAATTATATAGATTATTGATAAACTATTCTTACTACTATCATTTGTTTTTTTAATGTTAAATTTAAGTACATTGATATCAACAATTAACTAATATATTTAGCTAACTATTCTTCAGTATTCATGTGATTTTGCAGCCTGACATGAAACAAAAAAGCAGAAAAAACCTGCCTAACTTCTGTCTACTGACTTAATTAACATTGACTGTGAATTGTCCATACTGAAAAATCCAACTTGGTCAGGCCTTCCACCAGCTGCCAAAACAGAGGCTAAGCTGCTTACACTGGTGGACCATTTTTGGCTGGAACATTATTTTCCATCTTCCTTATTATCAATGGATATTTGATACTTACTTGCATTATTGCTGTGTTATTTTCTTTAAAATAACTTTTCTACAGTATAGCATTAGTAGCGCTAATTCAGAAACTGTTTTATTTGAAGCTGGCAAAGATAAACTACCATTTCATTGAAAGACAAGTGATGGTATAGACGACTTCCCATAAATGTACTGGATGTACTGTGTTATACTGTTGTATGAATGATGTGAGCAATTTCCATTCCTAAGGTACAAGCGGCTCTAAAGCACAATTTTGAAAACATGCTTGGTGGTGCTTGATTTTCACTGATATAAAAATAAATTGCTGTTAAATATTATACTATGTACGGGTATGACTGTATAGATGGTCTTTTGTTTTGTCTGGTTAAAATCCCCTACATTCACACCAGTGAATAAAATAAAATCTAAAGCACCTTGGTGGCCAAATATATATATATTTTAGTAAATACAATTATTCAAAGGGACACATAATCACCATTCTCTTCTCAAAATAATCTCTTGTAGAACTTTTGGCTGAATCAACAGCCAGAAGGGAGAAACTCAAAGTCCTTGTAAAACTGGATGGCAGGGATCATTCAGTATAGCTGGAGTTGTCGTGTTTGTCACACAGGTCAGACATTTCAATTTTCTGCTTACCAAGTAAATTAAATTTCATTAATTGCTGGTTATCATTTGTCTGCCAAGCGACTGATCGTTAGAGCCAGTCGTGAGATCTGTGATGCCGTAGTACACAACATTGGCCATGTAATGAAATATTGGTGTAAACAAACCTACTGTATATGATCCACCAAAGAATGTCTGCTTAAAGTTATAAATAACCTTCATACAGTTTAAAGTGTCAGTGAAATAAGGTTATGCATATGGAAATTGGAAAAATGGCTGAATCAAAGCTAATACTAATGTTACAGCACTGGAACATGTTCAGGAGTAAAATGAGCTACGTGTACAGCTCAAGGTTTCTTCATTCATTTCACTAAGTAGAGATAACAGTTCAAGAAAATCTATATTTGCAACCAGTTGCAAATGACATTCATAATATTGAAAACATTTGAGAGATTACACACTTGGTAGACAGCAAAACAAGAATAATAAGTAATATACATGTCTTATGTCATGGAATCTGGTGACACTAGTTAAACACAGAAATACTGCAATCGCAAGCACCTTCTGCTCTGGGGCTTGAAGGTCAACTAAATATCATGAACATCATTAGGTGGAGGAGGCTGTAACAAGCATAAGCAGTACAGTATGTTCACTGACATTAGCTTTGCTATAGTTTTGAAGCTACAATTAAGTAGTTTACTACAGAATTGAGAAGATGTAGTCTGACATACCAATTTGCACATCAAAATGGAAAACAACTGAATCAAATATGATAACTTTTAGCACTGCAGCATGTACTCGTTGTGTCTTTTTAATTTTGCATTACATATTTCCTTCAAACTGGCGTACATTCTCCATCATATTTTAGACTGATTTACCACTTTCTCTCATACCCAAGGTACTAAAACCAAGATGAAAACCTAACTTGCAAATGATGTCCCCATGTCCCCAGGAAAAAGACCAGTGCAATAACCCAGACGAGTCCTCTGAGAGGAATAATAACCCATAAGAATGCAGAAAATCCCATTTGCCATCATAGACTTCGCTCACATAATTACCACAGCCACCTCTTCTAAAAGGTGAAGGACTCTCTCTCCTGCGCACTCCAGGATGTGGGACAATTTAGTCTCAGGCAGGAAATCAAGCACAAAACTAGCTTTTATCTTAAACAACTTCCCATCTACTGCCTCATTCACAGATGTCTTTCAGCTGTAAAATTATCAATTAACAGAGAGGAGACAAAAACATTTACATGGACCTGTTGTAGTTTTCATGCAAATTGTGTCTAGTTTTTCATTCATGCCTGTGACTATGTGCATTATAGTATTTTCATGGCTTTGATGCAGCATCTGTTTTTCTGATGGAGGGTTTTCACTGTTTCAATGTTTAAGAAATGATAACACAAAGCCAACTGGGAGTTTCTTAGTTTGCCATGTCTTATTACTTTCAAAATAGCCATGTAAAGCTTATTGAGATAACATATTTTTTCAACAAGGGTTTGACCTTCACTTTGAATGAATTGTTTCTTTGTTTGTTTATTTATTTATTTATTTATTTATTTATTATGACAACAGGAAATTTCCTTTTTATGTCCATGATTGGTTTGCTCCTTGCTTTAATAAATACTGTAACGTTAAAGCTTATTACAGACATTAGCATTTGGTTGTTCCATGGCAATTTATTTAATAAATGAGAAAAGTATTTGTGTATTAAGTATTTGTTTGCTTAAAGGAGCAGTTTGCAGTTTTTTTTATCCCCCTTCTGGTGGTGAATAAAAATTCAAAATGCAATGAATAAAAACACTCATAGGATTTTCTCCTTTCTTTTCCCCAACCAGCCCCACCCTCTCTGTTGAAAGTACATATACCTATTAAAGAAATGGGGCTGTGTACTGATCTGCTCCAAGATAATTTCTTAGCTAGATTAGAAATGAAAAGAGCAAATCGACAAGATCCATTGCATGGCAGAAACAGTTGTTCTAAGTATGTTTGAAATTATATTATATGTTTAATATGTATTCAAAATTTACAAATTACAACTTAATATTAGGCTGTTTGGCAGAGTCTTCTTTATTATTTTGGCCTAGATAGTTCCAGAAATGTTTCTTCTCCTTCTGAATAAATCTGACCTAGATCCACCACTTTACATGGCTTTTCCCCTGCTTTAAACAACACCAATGTTAGCAGTCATTTAACTGTTTTTTTTTCTTTTTTTTTTTTTTGTACTGTTGCTGCCCTAGAGTGGAAGACAAAGAGCCGGCTTTAGACAGAGCTAATAAAGCAGCAGATCTCTCAGGTAAGGGTTTGAATGCAGATGGAAACTGAAGCCAAATCTGAAGCGCTGGCACAAAACTAAGGAGCATCATGTAAAAATGCCAGTGACTAACTAGAAGCTCATCTTGGCTCTATGACTGAAGGAACCCGACCTTGAACCTTGTAGATAGCTGCTGTGTGTCCAAGCACTGGATCAGATTAAAAAAGTTGGAGTTCTGGATGAAAAGCAGACTAGACTAAAAAAGCAGACTAAAATTAGACTACACTCAACATGAATAGACTTAAGTTAAGCGATATGTTCTTTTATTTGTCCTTGTTATTGATTTTTCTAAATCATAAACCTTCTTAGCTCGCCAATCGCCTTCTTGTCAGAATTGTTGAAAGGCTACTGGCTAAGCCTGCTTATTGAGTGAGCATTAGTATCAATTTTTCTGTATCTTAGACACTATACTTTCCTCAACTAAGAATGCATCTCTAACCCTTAACTTCAGTAATTGTAATCTTCACCGTGATTACATGATGTGCTTAGATACAGTAAGCAGGTGGGACAAGGTATCGTTGAAAGATAGTACCTTTGGGGGAAAAGGTAATTCAGTTAGTGCTTGCACCCAAGACATAATGTGTTGGATGTTTTTGTGTGGTAACTTGACTTTGAGTTTGCCTTTATGCAGGTTTTCACAGGTGATAGGTTTGTAGTGTTCAAACTTAGAACTTTTATCAGATCATCTGCAGTATAATGGCTATCTACAGAACCAATGCTAGTGTACACGAACCATAACTCTATGTTCTAATCCTAACCATTGGTTAATAGTCTCTGAGCAGTGTTTTAATTTGAAAGCTATTCATAAAAAAATTTCAGAAAATCCTGTTGCAGATTTACCTTGTAGGTTTGTCTTAAGAATGGAGGTGCTAGAACGTCTATTGTAGAATGCTGTGGCTATATGATATTTGGTGTGTTTTTGTATATTTGTGCTTCATGTTCAGTGATGTCAACAAGCTACTTATTATACTTCTAATCCCTGATTGCTGGGTTCTCAGCTCTTAAAGAGATTCCAAAAGTACAGGAACAGTAGGTCAATTCTGTTGTTTTTGTTATACACTTATCACATTTGGATTTGAGATCAAAAGATGAATATGAGAAAATAAATTAAAATCTTAGCATCCATTTACTGCTATTTACATCTACATGTGGTAAAACAAATTAACACATGGCACCTTTTATTTGAACCCACCCATTTAAAAAAAAAAAAATGGTGATCAAAAGTGATCAAACAAATATTGGAACAAATTTCGAGACTTTAAACAGTTAATAGCTCTGAATATTTACTCTTGGTTTAAGCTCTGGTTTTCACCGGTGAAGACTGCATTTGTGTTGATAAAAAAAAATAAACCATGTGAGAAAAGCAAGCAATTTTGAGCTTATAAAAGAGGAAAAATCAATCAGAGCCATTGCACAAGCATTGAGCATAGACAATTCAATAGTCTGGAATGTCCTGAAAAAAAAAAAAGCCACTGGTGTACTAACAACCAGACATCAAACAGGTTGGCTAAAGAAAACAGCAGCAGTCGATGACACAATCATTGTGGGAGCTGTGAAGAAAAAGCCAAAAACAACAGTCAGTGACATCACCAACACCCTCCACAGGTCAGGGGTGAAGGTATCACAGTACAACATTCGTGAAAGACTTCCAGAGCAGAATATAGAAGCCACGATACAAGATGCAAATCACTTATCAGCCGAAAGAATCAGAAGACCAGATTTGCGAAGAAATACAGAGGTGAGCCACAAAAGTTCTGGAACCGAGATTAACCTTTACCAAAGTTATGGAAAGGCCAAAGTGTGGAGAAAGAAAGGATCTGCTTATGAAAAACATACAATCTCATCGGTCATGCATGGTGGAGGTAGCATCATGGCTTGGGGTTGAATGGCTGCTTCTGGATCAAGGTCACTAACCTTAATTGATGCTGTAAATCATGATGGTAGCAGCAAATTTAGAAATCTACAGAAATATTTTGTCTGCCATTTTACAGAGAAATGAATCCAATCTAATTAGAAGAAGCTTCATCATGCAGTAAGTCATTGACCCGAAACAAACTGCCAACACAACAAAAGACTTCATCAGGGGTAAAAAAGTAAAAGGTTTTACACTGGTCAAGTCAATTACCAGATCATAACTCTATTGAGCTGCATTTCAGGTCCTGGAGAGGAGACTGAAGGGAGAAACCCCCCAAAACAAACAACAATTGATAGAAGCCACGGTACAAGTCTGGAAAAGCATCACAAAAGATGAATGGTTGATGTCGGTTGGACACAGGCCTTATGCAGATATTGCAAGTAAGTGATATGCAACCAAATGATAAAAAAAATAATAAATTATAATTTTTTAAAATAATTTTAAAAGTAAAAAAGTTATTTACTTTAAGTATATCTGTTCCAATACTTTTGCTCACATATAAAATTGGGTGGTTGGCCACAAAAGGTGTCATGTTCTAAGTTATTTAACACATCTAGATGTAGATATCAGGAAATTAAAGTCTGATCTATGATCTCATATTCATATTTTGTTCTCAAACTCAAATGTCTTCAGTGTAATAAAATAGGCTACTTGCTCGCAATGAATGATATTCTATTTATTATATTATACACATTTTTTCTTTTTATTCTTTTAAATAGGGAGTTAAGTAAGTATTTTTTTGGTTGCTTTTGGTTGTACCTGCTCTCGGTAGCAGTGTTTTTTCAATACTAACTTTGATGCCTTTCAAAAACCTTTGAAGATACTGCTTTCCCATCTGTAAAGGTTTAGATCACCTGCACTATGACTCATACTGGCTCCTGAGCTCTTTTTCATTTCCATCACAGGCCCACTGAGGAGAAATCCTCCCTTTTTATGCAGTGGCATAAATTTAGGCTGCATGAATCTGTCGATACAGTAAGCCTCATGAGCCTTGCCACTTTGTGAGCTATATCGAGGTTGCATTCAGGAGTGTGACAGACTCCCACTGTCTGTTCCTGTTCTCCCACTGTCTTTTTTATATATATGAATGAACCCCAATACTTCCTTTGCATATTCTGTTGAAGTAGATTACTGCCCCAGCCTCTGCATGCCACAGTGCTTATTCAAAGTAATCCTTCTAAGACTCTGATAGTGCATAATGTAATCCTTCCTCATTAGTGCAGGCATTGCCATGGTTTCTGCCATGAAATAAGAACAGATGCATATGAATATGACAAAGCTGTGATTCTGCACCCGATCAGTCAATTCACTGGCATGGGTTTAGGATGTATTCTAAAGGAAAGACATTAGCAATAATAGAAATACTATTCTTACTAAAATAAAGCAGTTGGAATTGTAAAATGGGTCACTAAGCATAGAGACTAAGATATACAGTATGTGTAACTAATCAGTGATTATAATAAGAATGGGTCCTCCTTGGAATTTATCAGATTTTTCTGAATAACAAATTATATATACATGTATTCGTCCTGTCTGTATTTTTATTGCAAACTTATGTTGTCTTACAGTGATTTTTCATAGTCAGAATTAATTATTGTTCAGCAACTATTTCAGTGAAAAGCAACAACTGAAAAACACTGCTTGCATAAGTATTCAACCCCCCTCCAGATTACAGAAGCTGCCGATGTAAAATACTGTCTTAATGAGGACACAACTGACTTATAATTGGCCTTCTCCTGTGAAATATTAAAACAGTGTGAATTTTCTGGACAAACACCACCTCAGTTGAACTGTAATTGAAGAGACTGTAAGCCTGAAGGAAAGGAGTGAAAATATTTTAAGTACAGTAAGTAAAAGATATGATAATGAAATTTCATTACTTGGGCAGCATAGTGGTGTGGTTGTTCGCACTGTTGCCTCACAGCAAGAAGGTCCCGGGTTCAATCCCAGGGTTGTCCAAGGATGCCTTTCTGTATGGAATTTGTATATTCTCCTCATGCATGTGTGGGTTTTCTCCCACAGTCCAAGACATGTGGATTAGGTTAAGTGGCTACTCTAAATTGCCCATGATGTATTGTTGATGTGACCTGTCCAGGGAGTACCCTGCCTTGTGCCTGAAATCAGCTGGGATTTGTCAGATCTTTCCCCTGCCCTGCAATGCTGCAATGGATAAGAAGTATAGAAAATGAATGAATTTCATAACTTAGGAATACAGTGCAAAATTATATATATATATATAGATTGGACATCCCAATAAGCACTACTTGATTGACAGTAATGAAGTAGAAGCTGCATCACACCACTCAAGCACTGCCTAGACAAGATAATGATCGCAGCAACAGTGAGGCCTACAGTCACTCTGAAGGAGTTGCGGAATACAGTGGCTGAGAGTGGAGTGAAGGTGCACAAGGCAACCATTCAAAAGCTCTGAATAATTGAGGACTGTATGGAGGGGTGTCTAGAAAGAAACCATTGCTGAAATAGAGCCATATGAAAACAAAAAAAGTGACCCAGTTTACATTTTATTTTTCCCTGGTATGATGAGTCCAAGATCTAGATATTTGTTCCAGACAACAACAGTATGTGTGGTGCAAACCTAATGCATGCCATACCTCAGTTAACCCCATGCCTACAGTGAAATGGCAGCATCATGCTCATTTCATTCTCAGAACCTGGGCTTCTTGTCAAAATTGAAGGGAGTGTGGATGGAGGCCAATACAGGGGGTTAATACAAGAGAACCGACTTGTCTGTTAACACAAGAAAAACAAACAAATGAATACATAAATAAATAAAAAATAAATTACGCTTTGGGAGAAACCTCACCTTTTAGCTTGACAATGGTACTATGCAGAAGGCCAAAGCAATGCAGGAGTGGTTAAAAACATAAAGGTGAATGTTTTACAGTGGTTGAGGCAAAGTCCACATCTGAATCCCATTGAGAATCTGTGGCACTGTTTGAAAATTAAGGTCAGAAAACAACATCCAACCAACCAGATATGATGACTCTAAGGGGGTTAAATACTGTATCGTTGTAAAATGCAGTGAAGGTCAAGTCTAACAATTTTTCTTAGCAATGATAATAAAAATAGTTCTTTAGAAATAGTGGCATGAAGCTCTGTTGGTTCTTAGGACAGGATGGGAAGGATTATATTGTGAATACTTTCTAAAAAAGAAACAATATGTAGGGTTCTACATACAAAAAAAAATCCTTTTTAAGTGCCAAATCAGACTCTTTTTTCCTGTATGCATATTATGTTCAGCTTTGACAGAGCATGTGATAAAGGCATGTGTCCTATGTTTTATTATGAAACTGTTAGTATTCCAAAATTACAGCTGAAACACTAACACACAGGTTTCACCTTTAAGGTTAATAAAACAGAATATTTATTAATAAAATGACTCAGAATCTTTATCAAGTATGCATTTCTTTTTTGCATGTGTAATAAGGAAGAGTCTGGAGAGTGCTGTGGATCCATTAACAGATTTTTATTCAGATATTTTCTAGAAATATTATGAGAGTTCATATTCAGGGTAAGCAAACAGGCAAACAAGGTTAGCAACAAAGGCAAACCCATAATGAGAAACCAAGAGGACAGAAAAAAAAACAGTAAGCCAAAGACAGAACAAAACAGAACAAAAATTTGGAAACGTATGGCAGTATGACAGTGATGGATTCTTTGAGAGGAAAAAAACCTTTCTACAGGAGACAAAAATTCAAGAAACCTCTTCAATATTTCATGCCACTTTTCATGGCACATGAAGGTGTTCTTGTAATGTTTCTTAATAACTCACACTTATAAATAGTCCATGTTAATAAGCAGTGACATTAAAATGAGATTTATTCCCGTGGGACGAGCAATGCCGAGAAGAAAATTATTCCCGGATTGGCATTTAGAGTTTAATCTAATCAGGGTAGACACCATGGAGGCCTGTAAAGCAAAGCAGAAGCAAATGAAGATGGTTCAAAGTTTGAAATGAAGTTGCCGCATATATTTTCATCCACATCCACGATCACGCGTAAGACACAGAACAGAGTGGTTTCATTATACAGGATTCATAAACGGACATTATATGCAGACAAATTTTCTTTTCTGCTTTTCTTCTTCTGTTATTGTAGGTAGAATATTGAATCGCAATGAGCTGCAGCACATGTGCCCTCAAAGGTGTTGGTGTATAACTGCATTTCAACAAGCTTATTTTCAGCTAATTTTTGCTCCAACACAGGCTGCATTGGGATTGCATTGCCTTAGTAAAGATACAATACCCTTTCGTGTCCTCCCAAGTTTTTAAAAATGTAAGTTTATTGTATATGTATAATTCAGACAACCTTTCTAAATTTAGCTTGATAAATATAGCTAAATAACAAACAACTACTTCTCAGTTTCATCTAAGAATGTACGCAAATACAAAGGCATTCTGCACTTTATGAATGTGTTTGCTGGATTTACACCTCGTTACAGGAATAGTAAGATCCAGAGAGACAATATTGACAATGAAGTGGGACAGGTATTAATCAAATAGAGACAAATCCTTGTATTCAGTGCAGACACGATGGCAGACAGACACCAAGGAGAGTGGTAAGACTCTATAGGCTTCATCAAGGGGCCAGGATTGATGCAAGGACAGAAAGGACGATTCATTATGCACCTGACATGATTTATTGGTCGGTGCAAGGAAACAAGAGTGAGTTTTGAGCTCCTGGCCTCATTTGTGGAAATTTTCCTGTCAGAAAAAATTTCAAGGATGTATGTTTTGTGGATGCCTGCCATTTTTCATAACATCTGATAAAGCTTCCCATATTACTGAAGTGGTAGAAATAAAACACAAATATTCTGGTTCTGGAAATTCATCCAGAAAAAAGGAAAACTTGAACAACTTTTTTTTCTTTTTTTTTTTGCCAAAAACTTCCATTCGCTTGATAAGTGCTACCCAGAGTCCAATGTGTAACAGATGTGCTTAATAAGTAGGATACTCAGGAGCAGCTGTATGTTGAATACTGGTTCATTGACCATACAAAGACAAATGGCTAACAGCTGGTTTCTCCACTGCAGTCAAGTCTCAGAAAGAGCTGGGTTTCTTCATATCATCATTCAGCAAATCCCTCGGCAAGGTGATGGTACTCAACCAAGACTGGTGAGCATTCATTCTAAGGCTGATGGAATTCTGCATTCATCTAGAATTGATTGTGTATACAGATGAATGTGTTATATCCATCAGGTTTTGTGCTAAGGAAAACAATTGAACTTACTCATAAATAGAAGGAATAATGGATGAATAATAAAGTCTTTATGAAAATATTTAAATAGCGTTCTTTCAATTCTGCCACTTTGACCCACTCATATCATATTGTTAAACAGCTTAAACAGAGAATATCAAAATAAAATATTTTTATATTTATTTAATTAGATGGAGAAATTTGTGTTATATGGTGTTTAAGTAATTATACAATCATTGCATAGTGAGAATACTGGAGGCTATTACCACTAACTAGAAGCCTTCATTTATTCAATATGCCCATATATTTACATAATAATACAGCAATTATTGAAAAAAAAACTGAACAGTTTTTATAAACAAGTGCTAAATTAGCCATTAGCTAAAACAAAAAAAAAAAAAATACCATAAACTAGAGCTTGACTTGTAGGTGTGAAGGTGCATAAATTATATCCATTGCATGTTAGTTGAAGAGCACTCTGAACATGCGAAAACCCTTGGAGCAATGCCTGTATCACTTGTTTAACGAGCATCCATCCACACAAATGCACTCCCACAAGAGTTGGCATATTTTTCCTCAGTTTTAAGTGCCTGTCATAAGATAATGAATACAGCTTCATGGACAGGAGACAACTGATTGTAGATCAAAGCATCATCATTCATATAAAGCTGAGCCATTTACTTGATGTTATTTATGGTAATGGTGTGCTACTTTCTGATTTGTGTTGTTGTGTACCTTCGGCTAATCGTGTCAAAAATGCACAGGCAGTCTATTTTTTTATTTCTTCCAGCGGAAACATGTGCATACACAGTGCAGCTTGGTTTGTGGATGCAAGTATTATTTAACAGAGATTCAGGAGGGCCATCTTAAAAAAAATCGATTGTATGAAAGTTTTGAAATTCTGTTGTGATGCTGTTTGTGATAAAAAAAATAAAAAAAAAAAATGACCAAGAAAACACAGAAAAAATTATGAAATAAGAACACACAGAAGCTGTGACTTGCCCCAATAGAATAGGCCAGTGGTGGCTCAGAGGTCAAGACCCTGTGCTATTTATTGGAAGGTTGTGAGAACACACAAAAAAGGTGGTATAACATAGCTCTAACATTTCAAAAGATCCTTCCAATTAAATAACAAGTAACTCAAATTAGTGATTCATTAAATGCAAAACATTAAGCTCGACAGCTGTTGGAAAAATCTTTTTTCCAGCTGATAGCAGCTGATATGCTGCTCCAGACATTGCTGATGTGTGGTAGGCTTCCATCATCTCCGTTGTGAAATTTGAAACGGGGAGTAATGTGATAAGTTCGGTCATGTTACGTGGCATGCAGAGCTGAGAGCGGAGACCTTACACACCTGATGTTAGACTGCACTACATTTGGGTTGAAGCAAGTATCAGACCATAGTTTTCAGGAGAACAAGGATTGGCCCTCTGAACTGCTCCCAAACTCAAAACCTGCTTTTAGACTTCACCAAATGTACCGAACTCCCAGGGCAAATGTTCCGAGTGTGAACGTGTGAAAGCGACCTAAGATTCCACCTACGTAATATTATAAATCTATAAACAATGTGCAGTTTTCCTTTGTTTAACAAAGTCCTCCACATAATCTGAAGCCTTGAGCTCCTAGTTCCTGTGGTTACAATAAATATGCACAGCTTTTTCCTGTCAAATTCCTGATTATATCTGATTGTAATCTTGATGATTCTTGGAAAGATCACTATAAATGTAACTCAACCTTGGTACAACTACCCAGCTGCTGCTAATAAATAGAGATAGTAGGGTTTTGTCAAAGTTAGAGCACCTCATCACTCTAACAAACCCCAGTCTGCATTCTGATGAGAAAGCTAAGTGGATATTAGAGTGTTGCAAGGAGAGATTTCACTGACCTCAAAGACAATAATTTAGAGTTTGATGAAAGAAAAACCAAACGAACTCAAAGTTTTTGACTTGCTCTTACATTGCAAGGCAATTAATTCCAATCAGACAGATGTGATTAGAGTCTAATAATAATAGAGATAACCAAGATAATCTTTAATCTAGATCAATTTAAGTGAGAGAAGATACTAAACTAACCTCTTGGTCTTACACAAATAGTTGGTTCATGTAGTCTTCAGCTATTGAAAAACTAGAATGATATGGATTTTTACTAAACCAATAGCTATATGATTAGCATAACCATTTAGAAAAATACACCAGTATTCTGTCATTTTTGCCAGGAAGTTCAGGGGGACTAAAAGATTCAAACACCTGACATTCTCCTTGAATACTTCATTAACAAACAGCTCAGGTTTACAATATGCTAAATCAATGTATGGTTTAAACATTTTGCACTTTATCGCTTGATAAATTTTTTAATTAATAATGTTATTCTTATTAAAATAACCAACTGAGTGACTACTTTATGATAACCTCACATTATAATGTGTTCAGAAGCCATTAACTATTATGAATTAACATTTATAGGTCATTTAATAATTAAATAAGACTTAAACGGTTCTCACTTAAAATGAAGCCCCAAAGAACACTATAAAGAGCCGTTATTAATATTGTAATAAAAGATATGTAAACTCTCTCAAATAAACATGCCTATGGAAAGAAACTAGAGGTTTCTATGTTTTTTTTTCAGCCAGTAGCCAGTTAACCAGTTACCAAATAAGCCAAAATATTGGGAAGAAACAGCTAGGAAATGGTCATAATAGGGATCTTTCGATGGGATGATAAGTGTTTTACAAATATTGAAAGTCAATAGGTTAGATCATTGACCATTGATTTGAGTTTGTATAAAATACATGGTGTTTCCCAGTGCCTTAATCTTACTGTATGACTTGCTTGCCTTCTTAAGTGGAACCGAGAGAACTGCCAAAATCATGGTGAGCAAGATTGCTTGTACAATTAAAGCTAACTGTGTACAGCAAGTGGCCATTGGATTAAGATTTAGATAACATCAATGCCCAATGCTGTAATAGGCTTATGTTAACAAATCTTATTGTGAGCAAATTACCTGATTAATACTACTATAAACAAATGTGGCACAATTTCATACAGGGGATATAATTGTTATTATGTTTAGTGGTTCATAATTGGTTTGGGCATGAGACAATCTGTTAGCTGCTCAGACTCTCAGGATTCCCCCCCCCCCCCCATAATTTTACTTAAGAATTTGTGGGTGTTAACTATTTATGTCATCCTAGTACAACAGAAATAGGTTGCTTAAAATGAACTACTAAATAAAAATAATGTACTGTATTAGAGTTCCATAGCTGTGGAACATACTGGTGTGAGTTTTATGAGTCAAATCTAATAACACATCATTGTGAAAAACTGAGCTGCTTTCAAACAATGATTTTTTTTAAAGAAAATAAGAGAAGCTGATTAGAGAGGATTCTGTAGCCCAACCGCTTCGCTTGATAATGCATTTATTGTAACTCCATCCCTTGTTTACTATTAAAATGCCCTGTGCCAGGTTCCTGCCTGCACCAATAGTCGCAACCTGCCCCACCCAGATACACCAACTTGTGTCTTATATTAGGGTTTACATTGTGATCATGAAAGTAGGGCCCATTAGTTGGTATAACTGTTGTGTAGAACAGTATTAAGCATTATGATAAAATGCTCAAGTTATGTTTAAACTTGACACCATCTGGGAGATGTTCATGGAAAATTATTAATTTAGCATTTAAAACCATTTTACTTCATACTATATATATATATAGATAGATAGATAGATAGATAGATAGATAGATAGAAAGATAGCTAGATATATAGATAGATATATGTATTTAGAAAAGATATGATTTGATATACATATGCTGGTGTGTTTACAAATTAAAAGGAAAAAAAAACTGTTTTACTAATGGGATGATCCAAATCCTGTTTCACTTGATGATAGAGAGCGTTGCCCAACACATGCATCCAAAATATCCTGTAAGTGTTCAGTTGGTTTGAAATCTGGTGACTATGAAGGCCATATCACATGATTTACATCATTTTCATCCACATCAATCCATTCAATGACCTTGTTCCATGAAAAAGCCAAACTGAAGTTTACAGTTGATGACTAAGATGAAGACCTTTTGAAGGAGTGTTCTCTGCTCAGATGAAACAAATCTTGAATGGTTTCACCTTAATTAACAGCAGTACGTATGAAGGAAAAAGAGTGAACCTATAAATATGAATAGCACCATCCTAACAGTGAAGTATGGGGGTGGTGGCAGCTTCATGTTCAGGGGTTATTTTGCTGGAAAAAGGAACAGAGAATAGACGGCCTCATAAGGAAGGAGGGTTATCTAGAAAGCCAGACATCAGCCAGAAAGTTAAAACCTGGTCACAACTGGGTTGCAGACTTACAGCAGAGCAATGACCCTAAGCGTATCTCCGAAGTAGTTGCAAAATGGCTTAAAGGCAACAAAGGGAAAGTGTGTTGGTGTGCCATCACAAAGCCCTGATCGCAATCCCATAAAAAAATTGTGAAGTGAAAGCATTGTGAGGAATAAAATCTGAAATAAAGCTGTCTCTTGCTATTATTTTTAAATGAGCTCTTATGGGAATAAAGTAGAAACCCTAATTGACATAACACATGAAATGTATTGTAACATGTAATGTGTGGAGTTGTAAAAAAATTGAGTTTGTCTTTAGCCTAGATGTATTGCAAACCTTTGGCCTTAACTGTATTCAGTTTGTCTCCCTTTAGCTTTAATGGCAGTATGCATTGAAGCGCTAGTTTATAGAAAACCTGATGATCCGTGTTAGACCAAATCCACCCGAGTGTCATCTGAAAACTGATGGAAGGGATAACTCAAGGAAATCTGACCTTTTGTACAAAGTTCACATGATCAACAATAAATTAACATGGTCAATGTCAAAAAACATGCTTAAATTTGAACAGTGACTTGAATCTTGAACTCTTTCTTTGTTTGAATGTTTTATTTAAACTCCTAAAGCTTTCCGTTTATTTCCAGTTTTAGAAAGTTTCTTTCTAATCAGACTTTTAAACCCCTCTGCATATGAATAAATACATGCTGTGATTTGTAAACACCATGCATACAAATTCTGCTCTTTGAAACTTCTACACAAGCTCACTTGTTTGGATGTTGATAACAAGTGACATTTGTTTAGCCAAGTGTCAGTTAGAGGCTCCAAATTAGTTATGATTAAGCTGGAATTAGGTTCCAATAATAATCACCTTCTCTAAACATTGAACAAAATATTCCAGTCTTCATGTTTATTAATGAAGATGGCATACATTTGACATGGCAGGCTCCGGTTGCAGGCAGTTTGGCGGCGGCAGGGAGCTGGAGCTTCACTAACTTTGTTAGATTTGTTTTGAACAGAGTGCAGTGCTTGGAGCAGTGTTAAAATAAAATCAGTGGGTTTTTGCAGCAGAAAATAGGATTAAGGAGCTTATCATGAATGTTATTGGTAAAATACTTGCAATTATATAAAAGCTTGACTAGTGTTTGTTCAATTCCACGACACTGGCCTGAGCTCTGACTCTCATGGTTTGTTTTGGCTCCTTTCTATTATGTCTACAGCTATCTTGTTTCTGGTCACTTCATCCTGTTAGGTCTATATGTATTTGGACAGCGAAATTGACAGTTTTCATATTTTTGCCTCTGTACACCACCGCAATGGATTTCAAGTTTAACAAAAATATTGCATTAACCATACAGGAATTACAGCCAATTTTACTTAGTCCGAAATTTTCACTGTCTCAAACGTAATTGTGGACCTAACTGTAAATACTTACTTTACCTCTTGTTTAATTTTTATTCTTTCGCTTTGGATAAAAGCTCATATCTAAAAATGTCATTTAAATCATTCACAATAGCAAACAATGCTAATATTTTTAGCCCTCTTTTCAAATTTTTCCTGTGTCAGCGCTGCAGTCGACAAGAAACTCTGATTTCCAGAACACGCCGCAGTATACAAACATGGCCGCCATGGGCTACACTTCCCATTACTCAAAGACTTTATGTTCACAGTCACTGGCTTTTTAATCACACACACCCAAAAACAATCGCACACCTTGATTTATGTATATTACTAGACAGGTTTTGACCATGCTCTGGTCCTTGTTTTGTGATTTTGGATCAACATCAGTGTTTGCTAATCCTTTTCTTGTTTTGTGGACCATGTGTACTGAATATTGTTTTGGACTTGTTTGCCAGCATTGTCAAATAAAACATCAAACTTCTTTTGCATCTGTCTTCGACTCCCTCATCTGACAATTTCACATTAGTACCTGATTTCCAGTTAATTGATAGTGTTGAAACAATGAAGTACTCAGTCTCTGCTTATTAGTCTCATGTGAGCTGAATCAGAAATGTGTTGTATGGTTGGCTTATTTGCTCATATTCATTTACTTGTCACATCTCTGAACCTGAACACTGAATTTATGTTCCTTTTAGCTTGATGAACAGATAGCTTTGCCCAATGGGATCCAGCCAATTAATAAAATTTGGTTGTAGAAGAGAGGGAGGTAAGTAAATTTAATAAAATTTAAATAAATTTAATATCAAGTAGCCTAAGTCTTATTAAAAGGAATTCTTCTGAAATATAAAAAATACATGCTTTCGATGGATGAAATAAATAAAACATATATACATACCAATAAATGAACTGACTAACTACAAATCCTGCAATGGACTTTTCTTAAAATGGCTATTTTAAAACATATTTAGTAGAATAATCCATCCATCCATCCATTATCTATAGCGCTTTATCCGTCTGGGTGGCGGGGAAGCTGGAGCCAATCCCAGCATC
>JAQQZR010000003.1:9024903-9058498 GCA_030068235.1 Notoglanidium macrostoma
GACAGTGCTAACGAATGAACAGTGCTATAATGAACACTATAATAAACAAGCACTCAAAGATATACACCTCCTGCTTAATACTTCCTGCTTTCTTTTTTTCTTCCTTGTTCCTGTTTTCTGTCTTGCTCATGCTCGACCCCTGTCCTGACCACTTCCCATGATAATTAATTACTGCCTCTTATTAGCCTTATTGGATTGTTAGTGTTTATTTCTCTGTGTATATATAGCCTTCTAAGTATATGTATTCATTGCAACATCTGGCTAATGGTAGATTCTAGCACATAGTTTCTGTCAATTCCAGCATTCTGTGGTTTACAGTTTCTAGTATAGTTTCCTTCTTGTTATCTGTATTTTAAACCATGTTTTCAGCCATTGTTTTGCTTTCATATGTATTTCTGTATGAATATCTCTTCGATAACCATGTTTGAGCACTCCATTTAAACATTACAGTCAATTACAATTATTAGCAAAAATGAGCAAAAATGAATATATAAAATTAATCTACAAGTAGTGGTATTTGCAGCTTTTAATACTATTATTTAAAAAATCTTATGACAACGATAGAGATTCAATTGATTGCATGAAGTGTAAGGTAATATTTCTTGGACAGGATGATGGAGACATGCAGGTTAAAAGGAATAATGGGGGCTTAATTAAATGGGCTTTATTAATCCAAGACGTCAGGCAAAAATTGAAGTCAAATGAACAGAGCAGAGCTCAAAGACTAAAAGTATTATCCCAAACCAGACAAAAACCAGAGAAAACAGATTAAAAATCAAACACAGGAGATTAAAACTGGGAAAATGATCTTTGAAATTTCAGCTGAAGTAACGAACAAACTAAAATGAGAAGGATTTGAGGCTGAAGAGGTGATTGGTAAATGAGGGGCAGGTGAGTGTGATTAGTAAGCTTCTGAATTCATGGGAAAGCCCAAATAAAGTCTGTGAGTAGATCCTGACTCGAGTGCCATGTTTTACAGCTAATAGATATTGCTACTTAGGAAGGATAATCTGTCTGTGTGTGCTTGAGGCAAAAGCCTTGCTTCTCTGGAGAGCCTTATAACAGTGGCTCGAGAATAAAATGTTGTGACCACCGATGGCAGTCTAAGGGGTAATGATGGCAGAGAAGTCTTATACTGATTAGCATGAAGGCAGGCTAATGTACCATTAGTGCCACTTCACAGAGCTCCTCTTACAGGAGACAGCACATGATGCGTTGCTTCCATTTTACTTTGCTGTAGCTTCCTATACAGTGAATTTCTAACATAATGTTTTAATGGTCCTTTTTTTCCAGTTATGCACATCGAGTGCTTGCAGCATGCCATTGTACATGTTTTTCTGTGTTGTAATGGAGGAACTGAAAGTTTGAGCACTGAAACATCCATAACACTGTACTGACTCTATACCTATAAATTGATAAAATGCCTATATACAGCAATAATGGTGATGAGCCTACTGTCTCCTACTTACTTACTGTCTCAATTTCTTGCTTGGTTCTTGGCGATAGCTCATGCTGTTGTAGCAGTGATAGCGCTCTCTCACTCTCCATACCAAAACATTTTAGAAAAGCACTCTGGGCTGCATCACTATCTGCTGCATTTCTGCTGCATTTCTATGGTGCATAGTTCACTGCACAATAGATACTGAAACAGAAAAATATCTCCCCTTCCTCCTCCTTCACGCATCCTTTTTTAAGGTTGCCTTGCCCTCACTGGAGCTGGTTGTATTGTAGTGAAGTGTTCAGCATCTACCTATCAAGTTAACATGTGAGTATTAAAAATTTCTATACAGTACTTTGATGCATAGAGCTCATATATTGGAAAATCTGATTAAAAAAATGTGTATATATATATATATATATATATATATATATATATATATATAATGTATATAGCTGTCCTCCTGATTTGGTGCTATCCCAAAGGTTTGTCTCATAATTATAAATTAGCAATTTAAATCACCACTGTAGTTAATGTGACAACTTTATCTAATGTTTAAAAACCCTTCCTGGTAAGTAGGGTTGGTATAATGCTCTTATGCCTGCTAATTAAATAGGCTGGGCTTCTTCACGGATCATTGGTTACTCCTGATTAAGGGGTGATTGGAAGGTTATATAAATCAAAGACAACTAAGCCAGCTAATTAGGTGCCTCAGCCATTACACAGGCAAAAATCCTTCAGTGAAAAGGCATCTTTTTATATACAATCATCTCTGTTATTGGATAGCATTGCTGTGGGCCTGCCCTGTATTATCACAGTAGTGCTGAACCTTATTAGAAAATATATGTTGATTAGGTATTTTTGAGGACAGAGCAACTCTGTAAACTTGGTACTGTAGAAAACATGATGCCTTTGTCTCTTAGGCCCTAAATTTGTGTTTATAAGGGGATAAATTACACAAACAAGAAGTGTATTCTCACCTCACACCCATTAGTCTTTCGATCTAATGTGACCCTGACCAGGATAGAACAATTAATGAAAATAATAATAAGATCATTTAAAAAAATTGTTAAACAGCTTGTAATTTTTTTTTTTTCATGTATCGTCACATTTGTACCTGTTTCTACACATGCAGTCCTTTAGTAAATCAGGGCCTTACTTTGCATAGTTGGGCCTCCATAAAGACATTCTTCAGGTTCAGTCTCTTTGGAGAGCTCCTTCTGCTTGGTTTGGAATAACAATATAAGGCTGTAATGTCCTTTAGGATTTTGTCATAAAGCCAATAGACGCTGATGATAAGCTCGGCATGGCATCAATCATCCTTTCACTGACTGTCATTACATGAAAGTTTGCCTCTCATTGTCATGAATCATGCAACAAAGTGAAATCCATGCACTTCATCTCACTTGAGTTCTAATATGTCAAAATTATTGGATTCACCAAAGTGAATTTGTATGATGGATATTTTTAAGTAATTGTCACCATTCCACACAGCACTGTATGCTTCAAATAGCATCCACAGCATTTTTTTATTTCCTGCCTTAAATCAGTGGTTCTCAATTGGTTTTGTTTTAGGACCCACATCTTGCTAAAGTTGATAAAATAAAGAAACACACACATATTAATTTTGCCTAATAATGTTATTAATACTGCTAATATTTATCAATTACATAGGCCTAATTAAGTCGGATAATCATCAAATCAAAATGATCGTTTACTACCTCAGATATCAGGAAGTAAATCAGCTTACATATTGAGTTGTTAATTTGTACCTTATAAGTATTTACAGTGGAAAATATTTTATTACTTAATAAAGTGCTATATTCATAATTTACATTTCGTTATGGTCCAATATATAAACGCATACCCATAATCCTGAGTAAGTACAATTTACCTTGCCTAACAAATAAAACACTGAGCCAAATATCAACTTACAAATTGTACACTCAATATGAAAAATGCACAAATATTAAATGTATCAACATAACAATTTAGATTTATCTGCAGCTAACAAGAGCAGAGCTGAAGTCATAGTCAATGAATAGGACACCTGAGAGTGTGATTTCATTCATTTCATTTAGATAAGTGTCTCGAAGTCAGGATGGTATGATTGAATACATCTTTTGATTCATCTAGTTAAAGTGAACAGCCACTTGGCTTAATGTGTGTTACTGTCTGCTTCTTTATGTCCTTGGACAAATCTTCTTATTCTCCTCTATATGATGTCATTGGAGATCAGGTTTTTTTTTTCCTGACTGATTTGCAGCAGATTTGCACGGAGGAGCTCTCTGGGCATGTCGACTTAACAGCGGGTAATACAAGATCCTCTGATCCTTTGTAAATGAGTGGGTCTTTTTACAAATTTTCATGCGATGAATTTGTATGATGCGTGAAGTGCTTGAACAGCGCACACATTTTTGATCATTTTAATTGAGATGTGAAAAACTGAGCATGCTTGCTTTCATCGCTTGAGTGTTTTGTCTCTAAATACCTTTTGAATGTAAATGGTTTCATGCTTTCCGTAGCCGATAATTCACCGCACAAAACCCACCATGCTCTTCACACACCATGCTTGTCTTCTCTGCAAGTAAAACCATATTTTATGTTTTCTTGGTCTTATTTTTTTCCATTGCATAGTTTTTTTCCAGCCTTTGATAAGAAGACGGAATTTTACTCCATTTATTCATGCTAGCACCAATTGTTTACAGATGAATTAGCACCAAAGTTGACAGAATTTAATTGAATGCACAACACAACATGACTGAATTTGTTATTGGCTATAATAAAAGCTAAGGGGAGCATTTCTTTTTGTAATTTCCTTTTTTTTTTTTTTACTTTTTTGAAACTAATTTGCTTCATTGTCACATTTTTTCATGGTTTTCAAATTTGTTTCGTCTTAACATTTGCATTTAGCAAGACTTTATTTTCATTAAAGCATTTCGTGACCCAGTCATAAAGGGACACACCAGTTGAGAAATACTGCCTTAAATTATTATATCTTACAAGGTATATTGCTAATATACATCAATATGAATTTAAATCATTGACACCTGCATTAATTTGGGTACAAGATATAAGTATGAAGGACATGTCATTACCATTTAGTGTTAATTATTCCATCCAGCCCGATAGGCTATTAACATATCAATCTTTATGCACCTCGTTTCTTTCATGCAAGCCACAGCAGGGCATAAAGAACGATAATTGCTTAACTGAACCAGGAACCAGAGACTCTGTTTGAAACAGGTTTAAGCCAGTGATGTCCTTAAAGTTTCACCTTCAAAGGTAGCCCTTTATTTGCCTGTAGAAACAGCTGTGATTCCAATCATGTTTTTTTTATTTGTGTCTTCTGAAAAGAAAGAAAGTGAGTGTGAGAGTGAGAATGTGTTGATGAAAATCAAACAGTTTTATCACCATGTGGCAACTCAGTTCTTGCACTGACGTCCTGCATAAGCCCTTGGCATTAGTAAAGCGCTTTAAGAAAGCCTACATAAGATAATTAGAAAAACAAGAATGACTTTTCTTCCACAGATGGTGAGGTCAATAGAGTTTCCTTAGTACACCCAGCACTATCAATAACCTGGCATCAAGGGACTCATAGATTTGCAGTAAATGCAAGGCCACGCTTTAGGTCTGTTTTTAAGTCTAATATCTCATTTAACATGTTGATTGACTTTGGTCACTTGGTGTGTCTTTGAAAAGCCCATAAAATTGTGAGTCGTGCCACATCGTGCCTGATGATTTGTTTCAAAAGAATGGGCAACAATGATTCAAATTTTCCACTTGAAGAACTTAAGAATGTATTTACATTTCTTATAACAAAAAGTCATTTTCTCTAAGAACTTTTCTACATTTGGTATTTTCATAAATAGGCAAATGAGTGACATGCCTAACCCACAAAATACAATGTCTGAACTTCATTATTGGAACTACAATTGAGAATGTGCATTGTGTGGTTAGATAGGACCAAAATCAAATTTGTTGTCTTTTTTCCTAATACAGCACAGAATCGGCTGTGGGAGAATAAATGTTTTAACATGGCCAACCCAATGAAAATATACAATCTAAATTGAAGGCAGACCACACATACAAATCTAAAACTATTAAGGAGCTGGATATGTTTTGCGTTGATGAGTATCAAAATGATATTATAAGAAGAGGCCGGCTTATGCAAATAATAATTTACTTAAGTATACTACTACTACTGCTAATAATAGAAAGAACACTCAAACACTCTAAATATACATACATATATGTTTAAGCATACTTCATTTAGATTATATATTCATTTCTTGATTTTAATGGGTAATTCTGGAGTTGCCTGTAGTGGACATATATGAAAGTGAATATTTTTTCAGAGTCTCTTCTTGTGAGCAGTGTGTAGTGGGAAATCAGAGATAGAAGTAATCTATCTGCCTCTGCAGGAGATCCGGACACAAGGCTTTGTGCTCTGACCAGGAGCTGTTAATGTCTATAATTCAGTGTGTGTGTGTTTTGAATCAATACAGTGATAAAATTTAAAGACAGGAAACAATACAGCCAAGAATCCTTTGAGAATTAAAACCATAAAGTGACACAAGCCGGGGGTATATGCAAAGACTGTAGAGTATAAATTCTGAATTTCATTGAGGAAACAAGTTATATGCTCGCAAGTTCAATAAAAGTGCAACTGCAAGAACTTGTCATTTATTCTCTTCATGGAGAATTGGGACACAAAGTTACTATCTAACTACCTTTGGATGAAGCTGCATTAAAGACCAGTAGCCTGGTCTTATTTTGTGTATGGATAATTAGTTCATCATAGCATGCATGGATGTCTATGGCTCTCTTTAGACAGAATAAAAGACCCAGAGGTGTGTGACAAAGTAGCTCATCACTCATTCTGAGTAATTGTGCAGGTGAAATGTAAGTAAACTCCGCAAGCATGCCTGAACCCTCAGGCACCAGATGCCAGCTTTGCTTGCCAAACATACATGCACGTGACCATTTCATTAAGAGGAAAGCTATGGGTTCATTGGTTGACACCTTTCGATCTTCAGTGAACCTTGGCATCCCTTTGCTCAGATCATTCCTGATCAGGGAATGCAGCCAGCATTCATTATGGACAAAACAAAGGAAAAAGTGTGTAAATACGCATTGAGCAGGCCATGGAGAGCTGGCAATGATGTTTAAAACCTGGATTGAAATTAAAACCTTTTCCTCTAAGCAGCAGATTATGGAAACATTAAGCAACAATTACTGTAATGAAAATTATTGGAGCATTAAAGGTAGCAGGGAAGCTGGGTACATCTGGATTATACAGCTGGCTGCAGAGGTGCTTGAGGCAGGAGGGAGATGGCATTCATTTTATTTTTCTCTCAGTTACAGGACCAGGGGATGAGGGAGGAAGCATGCTGGCACCCATACAGATTGGAAATGATCTCAAAGGCTGATGAACTGTAGCTTGTATAGTTTTTTAAATTATGGTTTGGCATGCTTGTTGTGCTCTCTGTCTGAGGATAGTTTAATGCACCTAGGGTGTGTGCCAGGCTTCATTAAATTATTCGCATGACAGCATTTGCTTTCTGGTCAAATTACTTGTATTAAGATGAGGCTGATGGAATTAGATAAAAGGCATGGGCCATTTCTAAGCAAACACAATGATGCTAACATAAGGAATGAAGCAGAACAGAGCATGAGCCTATTAAAAAAATAAATAACTGAAAATAAAAAATGGGAAGTGGCTTAATGGTTTCCAAGAACAATAAAGGGGATATACGGATATGACTTAAGCCAGACTGCAAGGAACAGGGGATACATGTACATTTATGTATGTCAATAGCAATGACATAACTAACAATGCATAGAGGTTAGTAATCATAGAAGAGGAAGCACTCATGAAGCTCAGGAAAAACTAATCCACATGACTACCATATGAGCATCTTCATACATTACGGTGTAATTTATTTCATTGGCGCCAAGTGTTCAAAACAAATCCATGCAAAATAAAAAAAAATGTCTGGTCTAGTTTGGTCTTGTCGGATTTTATTAAGCCTTTTCTAACACACAACAGATCTGAGAGTGCACAGCTTGTGCTTATCACCTCAACTTGTGATTTCAGGAGAAAACTTGGTAATTACAGCTAATTTCATTAACATTCACACATCCCATCCCATTCATATCTCTTGCTGTTGCACCTTTGCTTTATATAAACAGGTGGTGCAGCAAACATGGAGCAAATGGGCTCCGTCTGTAGGGACCACTGGGTCTGATCCTAACAAGATCTGCTGCATGTAGAGCTCACGGAGACGTGGCAAGCTTTATTAAGCTCTTTGAAATTTGCAAATATTAAGAAAACATTCGAAGAAAACATCTTAAGAAAACATCATAGCTGCTGAAAATGTGCAGTACTGTGCAAAAGGCACATGCAAAAAAAAATGTAAAAGAAAAGATGACTTCAGAAATAATGAAATTAAATCTTTCTACTTAAAAGAAAAAATACTACAATGTGCAGTAAAACAGTAAAAAACTGAACAAAGTCAATATTTGGTGTGACGACCCTTTGTATTTTTTTTAGGTACAATATATGCAGTTTTATAAGGAAATGAGCTGGTAAGTTTTATTGAACATGTTGGAGAATCTGCTACAGTTCTTCTGGAGGCTTTGACTGCCACACTTGCTCCTTTTTCGTCTGATAAGTGGTCTCTTACAAAATGCGCTGCTTACTTTACGGACATTTTTCAAATACAAATTATATTTGGAAATGTAATGGATGGACTCAATAATGCAGAATTCATAAAATAAATATCTATAACAATATAGGGTGTCTAAGACTTTTGCACAGTCCTGGAATGGAAATTGTCCTTACTCCAGACCTGCCAGCCCAGAAGAAGTATAGGGAGAGGGTAAAAACACAGTAAAAAACCCAAAACATTGCATTTTCAATATTGAGCTAGTGAGTTTGCAGATCTGCTGCTGCTCACACTGTTCGTCCGTGTCCATGCTGACCAGGGCAGGAGAGCAGTGGAAGGGAACTGCATTTGAATCCCTTTCTAATTATCATTAGCCTACTATTTGAATCATTTTTTTAAATGCTAGATTTGACACTTTACAGAAAATACAGATCTGTTTAATCTTTTTTTCTGTCGGTAGTTTCTGCCTTTTTTTCACTTTCATTTTGGTTCCCTAATAATAATTAACTGATGTTAAATATAGGCCACTATATAGGTTAGCACTGCCTCCTCATAGCAAGAAGGTTCTGGGTTTGAAACTGCTGGCTAACTAGGGCCTTTCTTTGTGGAGTTTCTCCCCATGCCTGCGTGGGTTTCCTTTGGGTGCTCTGGTTTTCTCCCACAGTCCAAAGACAGGTGGATTAGGTCAAGTGGCTACTCTAAATTGCCCATGGGTGTGAGTGTGAATGGTTGTTTGCCTCTCTGTGTTAGCCTTGTGATAGATTGGCAACTTGTCCAGGGTGTACCCTGCCTCTCACCTGAAAATTAGTTTTGATTGGCTCCAGCTTCTCCCACTACCCTTTATGGATAAGTGGTAAAGATAATGGATGGATGTTAACTATGTACTTGTCTAGTTAGTTAATATTAACATCCAATGTTTGATTTTATTTCACATAAATGAACCCAAAACATACTCTTTTTACACTGACAGAATGTAAGGGCACCTTTCAAGCAGAAAACATATGTCAGGACAATAGCACTAGCCAAAAGATCACTAATAGGGAGGAAGTGGGTGGAGCTTCAAGGGAGTCAGTTAATATAAGTGAGCTCAAAAGAGTGAGTACTCTGAAGTCGAAAAGCAGAGCTCCTATACAAAAAGCAAGTCTGCTAACTCTGCAATTATAAACAGATGTTGCTTACAAATGGGATTTTCTAGCTTGAGTGAAACTATTATTCTTATGTTATGTTCTTTTGCGGAAACACACGTCTAAGCCGGACGAATGATACTAATGCTGTTTTGTGGCTTGTGCTAACTATTATTAACAGAGATGAAATCCTGAATGTGTGTTCCATTCTTTAAAAAAAAGAAAACTTCAGAGTCTGTTGTATTACAGATGATTCTGTGCCTTTTCTTTCATAAACATGTATAATGCAGACTTTGCTATAGTAATGACTTACCATGAGCTGTGCAATGATCTGAATTGAACTTCAAGATCTGCTGTTGTATTAATTCCGTCTGCCTGGCAGGCTTGCAGTAATTTACTATGACGTATTGAGTTTTGCCGTTAATGTGGCCATTAAATCATGGTGCCAGGATTAGGACTGAGGAACCTGGCACCCCTCGATGAGATGTACAGTGCCGCAGAGCAGCTCAAGCACCGGAGCCAAGATGGATGGGCCGTGGTGTGGACTGGATAAGATGGCCTCCGTTGGGCGGTTTGGGTTAGCCGAGGCCATCAATCAGAGTGGCAGCAGAGATCTAGGCTCAGGTGGTGTAATGATCCGGGTAGCATGTGGTCACCCTTTCTTTGGCCGCTGGGTTCGAGGGTCTGCCCACTTCGCTGGACCTTGTGTTCCGTCGTTCATCACCAGAGTCATATGCACAGAGGCAGTGGAGTTTGCAGCTTTGTGGTCATTGTCTAAAGATAACTTTGGGTTAAGTCAGACATGAAGACCTGAGGAAAGCAATTACTAAGAGTAGAGAGGCTGGAACTATTTATTGACCCAAAGTTCAGAGGGAAATTGCATAGGTTGCATCAGAGTCTACTCAAAAAGTGGTACATACCTTTGACCATAACACAGAAAATATTAATTTACACTGAATACTAGTGCTTTTTTCTAAAAGACTGGTCAAACTAGTAAATGCTGCGCTGGGGTTTTCAAATTAACTGCTTGCATGTTACACACTGAAAGGCTAAAAGATCAGCCATCGCTTATATAATACTGTGCTAAAGCTTTAGGCACCCTCTATTTTTTTGTACAAATTTTGTTACCGATATTTCATTTATAAAAGTGAAGTTTGGAGATCTAAAGTGTGTTTGTACTGATTCAATAATGCAGAATTGCAGATAAATATCTATAATAAACCTCAATATAATGTACAATCACCCAAATACCAAATGCCAAATACCAACAGCATCATATGTAAAATTATGTTTCATTTTGCAGATAATCATTATCTATATGTATATTTCATTTGTATTTACAATTTGCTATGTGTCAGGGTTTAGTTAAAATATAAAAGAAAAAGACATGTTGGAACGCAAAAAGGAAAACAATGCTCTAAGTTATAATATTTTTTAAGTCACAATGGCTTAAATAATCCAAAGTTGGGTTAATCTACATTGTCTACAAAAAGACAGCTATTAATGTAAATGATTTTTATTAATAAGTAACCCATGGCAATGCTTAGCTATTACTATTATTAATGGATATTCATATATGATTCAGTTGGCTGTTAATGCATGTGCTTTATTAAATCATGATACACTAAGATGTATTGCATTAATTGTAGATGTATTGTATTAATTCATCACGGAAATATTAGATAATTTACTGACCAAAACTTATATCTTTTGCAAGTGAAATATCAGTTTTGTCAAATTTATCTAGTATTCCCTATGATAAAATAATAAACCAAATTTACCATTATTCAGGATATTTTTAGACATTTTACTCATTTCATGTTTGAAAGTCCAGAAAGGGCATGAATTATTTATATTTTTATGTGCCTTTATCTTGATATCACATTTTTCTTTATCTTGTGACCTCGACTAGCAAAAGTTGTTTTCTTGAGATAGGTTATTTTTCTCGTGATCTCATGATAGCAAAAGTTGTTTTGCATGTTTGCATAGTTAGGCATAAATGATGTACATCATAAATGAGTGTATCTGTTTTTATTTGAAACAGGGATTGACACAAGTGCAAGACAATTTCCAAATTATTATCTATCTCTTGACAAGGTGACACAGATATCTTCAACTATACCACTGTGGACACTAAAATCCTCAGAAATAGAATGTAATTACTGAAAAATTCATATAACACCGGTATATGACAGTTTTCCAACCGGCCACAATGCTACAGCTATGAAATCTTGTGGGGGAAAAAACAACTTTTGTTATTGCAAGATCATGAAGAAATAAGTTGAGGTCTTGAGAACAAAATCTTTTTTATGAAACAGGGTTTTTTCCCCCCAAAAAACCCCTCTCAGTCTGCAGAACTGATTTAAAGATGACAGTATATGACATCTAGCTGAGCTCAACAGATATGTTAGGAAGAGTGGGAGGTGAATATTAACCATGAGGATCCAAAAACTGCTCAGAGGTTGCAGAAGTTTTGCTTCACATTAAGAAGTATATTAGGGTTGTATATAGTATATCTGGTATATAACTCACTCACTCATTCACTTACTGTGTGGCAATTATTGCATATATCCTTTGCAATTTTATAAATCCACAGAAAAAGCAGAAATGGGGATGAACTTTAGGGAATTCTCATGAGGATTGTAATAAAATGAATGCCAACACCATGGACAGGTGAAATTACGAACAGTCAAGTAAAGCACATTTTACACTAGACGCAGTAAGCACATTAACAGTGGTTCCATACCCAATATGCTCAAGTGTTAATCAGTGTAGCCTTTTACACTGACTTCACAGTTGATGCACATGCAAATCATTTTTTCTGTTGATATATACTCATGCCCTATATAACACTATCAACACAGTATTTACAGTATTGTGCAATGGTGCACTGTATGCCCATAATCTAAACAGTACTTCAATATTTCAGGCTTTAGTTGTAGTGCAAGCAGTGTTTGTACTCACCTCAGTTAGAATGCAAAAAATGTTGTGAAGCATAGCAGTGAAAATCTCACTGAATTAAGCTTTATATAATCATATGTAATGGTAGTACATCTTCACAACTCAATGCAAGAAAGCACAGAAATAAATGCTTCACTTGCTGCGTACCCGAACTCTTTTGCAACTCCATATTGAAGGTTTAAGCCATTTAACTGCTAAATACCAATGCTTTAAAATGCAATTATTTTATAAGATCAATGTCTTTCTATATTTTGTAGAAAGGCAATATTAAACTGCTTTGAATGGCATTTCTGTAGGCATTAATAAAGGTGTATAGATGATACTTTAAACTTAAATATTGGTGCACTTTTTAGAAAAGGACTACTGAGGTAGGGAGACTATTAAGATGCTTCAGAGACAGGTGGAAGGGGTGGTGGTGTAGGGCACAAACGGATGTTTGGGTTCATGTTAATGTCATTATATGTGTCTTTGCTGGTGATAATGAAAGACCACCTGTCAAAGCAAACACACAAATGTCTTGTTGCTATAAAATACATTTCTTCATTTTGTCCTCAGTATACATAAGCTTCACCACTAAACTGTATTTATTACATAAACAACAATGCACTGTAATAAAGATCTGATTTATCGATAATGAAGAAGATGTCTTTAGATAAGTCATACAGAAAAGTTAATTTAAAATACTCATGACAGAGCAGTGGAGAGGCAAATTGAAGTCATATCATAATATTGATTTAATGGTTATTCTTTCTAAATAGAAAGTTGCCCTTTTCTATTCGCAAGTTACTGCAAGGTTTGCACCATTTATGCAGTGATTCCCAGGAAAAGAAAAATTTGGCATTTGAAGCTAAACAATTACCTGATCTGCCCTTTAACTGAGAAGCAGTGTGTTGTAGATGCTCTTCAAACAGAAAGATGCAGAGAGAGACTACTAATAGAAAGAGCACTCAGGGAGAGAGAGAGAGAGAGAGAGAGACAGAGAGAGAAAGAGAGAGAGAGATGCTTGCAAGACAGATCATTTTATCTAATGGGAATGTTTAATGGGTCTCTTCATCATTTACTCTTTATATGGCCTTCGTCCTCAGCAGTTTGAGAGACTACTTCTCCTTCCTCATTAAAGGACAGATTTTATGATGCGTCATATTCTTTATGTTCAGCACACAAACATATTATGGCCCAGAAAAAGATGTCCTTGGAGATAAGGTAGGATGGAAGCATTGCAGATCCGTTCACTTGAATAAGGCTGGACTGAAGTCTTCAAGTTCATACATGTTTTTCTATGACAAAGGAAAGTTTCTCCCGAGTGTTCTCTGAATCAATTCCTATTCATGGCAACAAAGAAAAGAGAAAAAAAAATCTTAATTCATGCCTGTGTTACTGAAAATGAAATGTCACAGCCAACAGGGAATGATTCTTTCTTGCTAGGAAAGTGGTTACAGGTACTGTCCCTTGTCTTCCTATTAACTTTTCAGGTGTTTGTGGAGGTCTGACATTTTAAAGGATAATTTGAAATGTACTGTGCAGTCCCGGAAGTGAATGACTTGGCAAAGTAATTTTGCTTTGAGCAACAGTCAGTTTAATCAGCCTTCAGTTTAAAGAGATTCTGCATTAATTGACTTGCAGTAATAGGCTGATTTATCACTAGCTAGACTGTTTTCTCTCTGTGCGCACAGTTTGATGATAGTTTCGCACAGTTTGATATTGGAAACGCAAGGAACTGTTAGATTGTCATTTGCTGTATGCAGGTAGTACAAGTACAGATATGAAAACATTCTTGCTGTCCCTTAATCAGCACATAAACAAGACAGGAGCTCTCAACTGCAGGGAATAAATCCAGTCCTGAGTGTGGATTTGGATGAATATAGAGGACTCTCAATTTATTAATTACTCACTGTTAGGATTCTGGCATTGTATAATTGCTGAAGAATATTATTTAAATAAGAATAACTGAACAATGAACTTTGGGGTTTAAGGGATTTAAGGCTTAATACAAATCTTCTTTAAATCTGTTTTAAGACTAATTTCTTATTTAAGAATGAATTTCTCAGTGGAATTTCACATTCCACTGAGCTTTTTAACATCTGCCCTATAAAGATGTCCATTCGATGTTTTTATGATGTCTTTTTAGACATCTCCTCAATGTCCACTACTGACACACAAAACATCATTGCATGGCTCAAAAGTAGTCTTATGACCTTTTTATGTCAAAAGGACGACTTATTTCAGACATTGTTATAATACAGTTTACACACACACACACACACACACACACACACACACACACACACACACACACGTCATTTCTAACCAGTTTTCTTTAACACAATTATGCCATTCAACTTATCTCCCAGTGCACTGGCTGAACTCATTGCAGTGTCTGTAGCATCTCCATGACATGCATTTCATGAGTGGCAAGCATTTTAGCACTACCCTGAATGTGCTTAAAAAATAGGTCATACTATAGCCATCATTCTTACACTCCAACAAATCTAACTTGTGAATAAATATTATATTTGCTCACCATAGCCTGAAAAATGTTGATCTTTTTAAAACCTTTTTATAACTTGTCTTACGGAAAAGTTAGCAAAGTTAATTTTGCTAGCTAGGTATATAACTAGCAGAGCTAGATAGGCAAATGATGAGTTCATTATCAGTTTGTTTGGTTTAGTAGTAAGAAAAAATGAAAATAAAGCAAAGTTTGTCTTCTCATTCCTTCTGAAGCATGACTGTCTACACAACTTACCTTTCACTAGATCAGGTGCTATATCAGGTAGATATGCATATCTCATTCCTTACATTATATTGGAATGTAATTAGCTATGTTGGTACATTAATAATAATAATAATAATAATAATAATAATAATAATAATAATAATAAAGCCTCTTGTAGGATGTTCCCGAAGTTTGTGAGGTTGAGCTTCTTGGACACGTCTCTCTCAAACTTTCTGATCCAATTTCTCCCAGAGAATCCCACTTGGCTTCAGGTCAGGGTCTAGACAGATCATTTCATCACAGACAGCACTTCCTCCAGATTATATCTCTTGCATAGCTTGAGGGTGTGTTTGGGGTGGCATAAAAATGAAACATTACTCTAAAAATGAAAGATAAGCAAAACATGCCATGTATTTGCAAATCATGACAGGTAGTGTATACATGATATGACATACTTTGCTGATATGCTGATATGCCTTTAAAACTGCCCAGATATTTTAATCTACATTTAAACAGCAAAGAGTTGTTATATGTAATATTGTATTAAAATGGAAATGGATATATGAGTAATCTGTAAGAATCTTCAGGTTCTTATTGTTAAAACCATTCTGTTAAATCTTTGCCTTCAAGCAACTATTCTACATCTAGAAATAATTCACAAGTCAAAAGTAAGGTAATGTTTCTCTGGTTGTGATAACAAATATCTTGGAAATAAGGCTTTACTCATATGGATGGCATGGATGGATGTAAGGGGGGACTGTAGGTTTTGGTACATTAACTTTGTAAACTTTGGCATGTAGTTATAGTACAGATAATCAGTGTTGTGATTATCTGAGAGTTCAGTGCTGACAATAACTTTTAATGAGAGTTACTGTTAACATTCAAAGGTTGATTATTTTTCTATAACAGCATTTCAAGAGGTAACATTTGGAAATTGTGACCAAAAAAAATTTATTTATGTTATCACTTAGGTTATAGCAGCTATAAACAGCCATTCTCTCACCAGCCTCTCTTAATTTCTCTCTCTTGAGATAATATATATATATATATATATATTATATATAAAAAATCTTGACATTATCCAGATACCATAATGCACAAAGTGCTCTGAATTACAGCCAGAACTACTATAAGACTTCCTGTCTTAGAGAATTAATCAACACTTTCTGAACAATCAGATTCAAGAATTCAGCAGCACTGAGGTGTAAGTTTACATAACACAATCCAAATCTTGTTTTTTCCATGATAGATTCTGTGAACCTCAGACTAAAATTCCACCTTGTCATTCTGCCCGACTCTTAAATATGTTTTGTCCTACAAAACCACAGAAGAGATGAAAGAACAAAAAGTGCTCGTGTCTTTAGTTCCAAAGAAGCAGTTACACACTTGATAAGTGAAACATGAGGCACAGACCAACAATAGGTAAAAAAAAAAAAAATCATGCATTTTGTTTGAAATGATAAGAAATACAAAAATAAAGTTTGGCCAAGGAATATAATTATCTGCCCAGAAGAAGTAAATTTAAAGCTCCATATGGGTTTTAGAAGCCTTTGTACTCTGCAGTAAAAAAAAGTCAGTGCAACTAACTTCCAAACTAAATTCACTCCCATATAAAATATCCAGGAAATCATGCATAATCATCATAGATAATCAGGTTCACATAATTGCAAAACACCTACAATGTGGGTGTAAAAATAAGTATATTAGACAATAATTCGATTTACTTAATACCATTTATCTGTTCACCTAGAGCATCAAGTGACAGAAAAATATGATTACTCACTAACACCTTTTGTCCCCTTGTAATTCTCTAGAAATGTTCATTTCCATGTAAGAGCTAGTGCATGGTAAAAAGATATTTTTACACAGTGCTACCTTTTTGATTATTTAAATTGGATGCCTCTGTCTATTTGTCTTTTTTAAGTTTTCTTTTTTTATGCCTGTTGCAATTTTGCAGCACTTTGTTTTAAAGTTTAATTCCTTACTTACCTACAAAATACATTACACATGGAAAATATTGTTGCAGAGGGAAAGTCTTAAAGAAGTTTATGCTTTATCAACTAAAAATTGAATCAAAGAGAATAATACTTTCAGGGTGCCTTAGGTGACTGTTATATGTGCAGCAGAAGGAATATTCCATCACATTTGATCCTTTTTTCATAGCAATACTGTATAACTTTATGATAAGTATGAAAGGCACACAGTGCAATTTTAAGTGACGTATTATGATTTATTAATATCATTTAACATTGTTTCACTGGAGCAAGGTTTAGCAGGCATGTCATTGTTTTGGCTCTATTTTCTTTTAAAAAATAGCTTTAAAATTCCACTAAGGTCCCTTAATTCATAATTCTGTTTTTTTCCCCATATGTTCATATTTTATAGTTCTCTTATTTCATGCAGCCTATTGAACACAGGTCTCTTATTTTCTTTGTGTAAACAGTGAGAAATGATTAATCTGTACCATACTATGGAAGCATGCAATTTCTGATTAAAAACATAAATTGGATTTCCAAGGTAAAAGACTTATGGTGTGTAAGTTCATTGCTTTTCTCCAGATGAAAGAAAAGCTTAATTAGAGTTTTTACATAAAGAAGATATTGGCTTTACCTGCTACTCTAACCAATTGACCATGAGCAACAATAAAGCAGGTATCTTGCATTGCTAGATCATTTCCAATTTTCTGTTTTGTATAGTCATGCTAACTTTCAGTTATATGACAAAGAGACTAATGTATCCATTACACACACACGCACGCACGCACGCACACACACACACACACACACATTTTCAGTTGTTCTTCTGATTTGTCCTTTTCCATATCCCACTAACGCAAGAACATCAAAGTTGTTCAGTGTGTGCTTCTGCCCCTAATTACTAATTGTCTTTTCTGATGTCTTTCTAAATGCAAATGCCACTTATGTCACTGTTCTTATTGAAACAAAGATAGTTGAACATCATTACGAGTGCATCTCCTGCATCCTTGCATCCAGCAATAATGAACTCTCTTTCAAAGTCACTTAGATATTTTATCTTCGCAATATTTTAAACATGCCCCAGAGTATACTAAGATGTTAATTGTTTAATTGAATCATCATAAACCTGTTAATTTGTAATATGTATGTGAACAAATAGGTGACAAAATAATAATAATAATAATAATAATAATAATGTAGTCTTAAGTTTTTTGTGATAGAGGACACACCTGATCTTAAAATGATATGCGCTACGGAATCTACATCAGGTGTAATTAATCTTAATAGTCCCTTCCATTTCTTTTCATGAAACGAATGGTTAATTTGCTGACTACACTAATGCTCTAATTGTCATTCAGGAAAATTCACAGAATTTGTCTTTCACATTACCTTCATTTCATTCCATTGCATATACACTATATGGCCAAAAGTATGTGGTCACCTAACCATCACACTCATATGTGGATCTGCCCCAAAGATGTTGCCACTAAGTTGGAAGCACACAAATGTCTAGAATGGCCTTGTATGCTGGGGGTTTAAGATTTCCCTTGACTGGAATGAAGTGGCCAAAACCTGTTCCAGTATGGCATGCCCCAGTGCACAAAATGATTCACATTTGAGATGAATTGCAACATTGACGGTGCAACTGACCTTAATAATGCTCCTATGGCTGAATGGGCACAAATTCTCTTGTAATGCAAACTGACTCAAAACACATAGCAAGAAGTAAAACACAAATTAGAAAACGATGGCAAAATGCAGAAACAGGGAACACAATTTACACCTTCACATACAAGACTTCCAAGATTTCCAACTAAATAGAGTCTCCATTCTATTAACACACTCAATTGTCTAATTGTTGGCAAATTGCTGTGGAATTAACAAACTTTGGTGTACGCTATTATAGGAAAACAATCAACTATCACCATATGGTTGATTAATTTGCTATAACATAATTCCCCATTGTGTTTTATTGTTCAGGTATCAGCTGGTTTCACCTTATAGGGCTTCAGAAACACTTTTTTCAAAGATGTTTTTCTCTGGAGGTTTTGTAGTGCACTGCAATTTTTTGTACTTCTACTCACACACACACACACACACACACACACACACACACACACACACACACACACACACCTAATGAGGAATAGAAACTAAGAAAAACAAACCAGGACCACGATTCTGTAACCATAAAAGTCATGATTACGGAACCCTCTTTGCTCTGAATTTTTCAGCATGATGAGAATGAAGTTCTTCACAGAGAGAACTGGTGAGTATAAAACCTCTCCAACCGGAATGTGAGCATCACATTGAAAAAGTAAGCTGCTGTAAGAGACTGCCATAGATGGCACTGTTGTACTGCTGACATTCTGACAGAAACAGAGTGTGGTAATGTCATAAATCCAGCCTATAGACAAAACAGTTCATGGACGTTGTTGAAATCCTTCCCCTAACATGCATGAACTGTATGTTAAATTGTTAAATGCTTAAAGGAACAATTGTCTTTGTAACTTCTGATATGCACTCACTTTTTCTAGCAGTTTTCTTTGAAATAAACAAATCGGATGTCGTTTTGAAAAGTGAGGGGGCTGTTTTTCAGTACTTGTCGCTCTGATAGTTGGTACTCTGTCTTCATTTCCTCTTGAGTGAAGTGGACCAGGTTCCATTTTGGCTGCTGGTTTGCTGTGAATTATACATACAAATGGAAAGCGTCACTCATCCTGACAAGCCTATTTTCTGCCTTGCCATTCTGAACAGGAGAGTTAAGAGCGGTTATATAGCCTTCATTACATAACCTACATAAGTGTAAGGTGGGAATTTGAATTGCATATGCTACTTTCTAGCTTGGCTGTTTTGAAAGGTTTGAAATGAGGTGTAGAGGAAATCGAATTGTGATGTGAGTTTTTATTCTTCTCCTGAAGTCTAAGGTGGCCCTTGTGGACAAATACTTTGCCAAGATCATTATGCTTTGGCTTGAAGCAAGAAAGAACCTCTCCATGGATTTTATGACTGCTGTTGCTTGCCATATGTCACTTTCAAAAGCTAGACATAATTTAAAGGGGAAAAACCTATAAAAAAAGAAGCCACAAATGAAACAATAACAGAATATATGTACATATTCATTATTCAGCTTTATACTGCAATACTGTTGAATTACTGAATTCCAAGGTATTGATTGATTAATTTTTCATACCAGCACAGCTTTGACCGAAGCTCCAGTTGTAATTTAAATGATACCTTTATAATAATGCACATGTCACATTATTGTTCCTATAATAACCTTTCAGCTCAGATTAGTAGATGTATATATATGATTGTGATTTTTATTATTAATTTCAAGAGAAAATAAAAGACAAGCTGATGAGGGAAAACAGTTTTTACAGTTAGATCCATTTGGATAGTGACACAATTTTCATATTTTTGCCTCTGTACACTACAACAATGGATTTCAAATAAAGCCATTGAGATACTATTGAAGTGTAGATTTTCAGCTTTAATTCAAAGGGTTTAACGGAAATATGCCATAAACCATTTACAGCCATTTTTCACAGATTTAAAAGTAATTGGACACCTACCATAATTATAAAGATAAGTATCATTTTTAATACTTGGATGCAAATCCTTTGCAGTCAATGACTGCCTGAAGTCTGCAACCAATGAACATCCGCAAATACTGAGTTTCCTCCATTAACATGCTTTGCCAGGTCTACTACTACTACTACTACTACTACTACTACTACTACTACTACTACTAATAATAATAATAATAATAATCCTCTCAGCTCCCCTAATTGGGTATGTATGAATATATATTGAATATTGTACTCATAGGGCTGTTAAATATAATTGCAGCTACAATGAGTCCAAAAAGGGTTTAACTTCGGCACAGAAGTGACCCCTATGGGCATCACTGAATGATATCCCATGCTTACTTTAAACGCTGTCATTTGAAATGACAACTCAAGATTTAAACATCTTTAAACTCTATAAGAATAAGAATGATCTGCTCATAGAATTCTAGTCCTTTTAATAGAACAACTGGTCTTCATGCATATTGTTTATGTACACTGCTTTTTTATAACCCCCCACAGTCAGATCCTCATATCAGCTGCCTGTAAAAAGAGGGTGTGATAATAGTGTCCTTTTAAATGTGGTAGACGAGATGGTGGTGTTGCAGCCTGTTGTTTGTTGGCCGTCAGCCCACTCCCATTCTGTTTATCATGAACATTGAGCCGTATTAATTTGCATTTTAATCTGCTTGTTTACGTTAATGTCCCTTTCATTTGCCACCCCTCAAGATGGCTCAAGGCAGTTATAAAACAAACATGATCTCTGAGCAGTGGAGCCTCCAGATGAATTTAGTTTTTAAATTTAAAACTTATATCTGAAACTTATATATTTCTGTGAAGCTGCTTTGTGACAATGTCCATTGTAAAAAACATGAATTAAGTAGCGTGGCCAGACAGGGCCAGGGAATATCTTGTAGTGACACATTAGTGTATCATATCTGTGATTCAAAGCTGTGTTAATGGTTACACAAAAGATATAATTGCATTCAAAAAATACAGAATAACCCTTACTTAGCCTACTTAATGTAGTCAGTACAACCCTGTTTCCAAAAAAGGTGGGATGCTGCGTGTAAAATTTAAATAAAAACAGAATAAGATGATTTGCAAACCCATATATAACTGAAAATAGAACAAAGACAACATATCAAATGTTGAAACTGAGAAATTATTATTGTTTTTTGGAAAATATATGCTCATTTTAAATTTGATGGCAACAGCACATTTCAAAAAAGGTTGGGACAGGAGCATGTTTACCACTGTGTTGCATCACCTCTGCTTTTAACAACACTCTGTAAACCTTTGGTAACTGAGGAGACCAGTTGCTGGAGTTTTGAAACTGATATAGGATTGCAGCCGCTCAACAGTTCGGGTCTTATTGGTTGTATTTTTTGTTTCATCATGCACCAAATGCTTTCAGCGGGTGACAGGTCTGGCCTCCAGAAGGGCAGTTTAGCACCTGAACTCTTCTACTATGGAGCCATGACAGCCATGACAGCTATTTACAAGACCTATGCAACAAAGCTTGAATGAAGTTTCTACAATAAGCAGCTCTTGAGTTATTGTTCCTGGAACAATAAGAAGAAGAAGAAGCCTAGGAAGAACAGTACAGTGCTTTACTTTGCAATGAGGGACTCATCTTGAAACATCAAATTGCATAGTGAAGCGTGTACTCCAGTTATAGGGAAAAATACATAGAAACGTAGCTTGTTAAGCTTGTTAATGTTGTACCAAAGAATATAATATAAAAGCATTTTAATATAATACCATATCTTGAGAACTATAGCTTGACACCTGAGGTAACTCTTAAAACTTTATACTCTACGTTTCAGTCATATATTTTGCTTTATAATACACAACTCGAGTATAATATATAATGTCATGAAATGTATCACGAATAATAATATCCTTCATGAATTTTCCATGAATTTGCTATATTTTAATTGATGTACACATAATCAATCACAAAATGAACTGGCTGACTCTTAGGATTATGATTATGCAAGCCATTACTCTGTAAAATTAATGAACACAAAGTGCTTCTTTAGCAAGGTGCTGGTTGCTAAAGCTTAACACTTGTTAAAACACAGAGAAATGGAAAATAATAAGGCACACTTGGAAAAGGGTTCGAAGATAAGGATGTTTTAGTAGTATAGTTTTTATTTTTGCCTCCATGCTGGTGCTAGAGTGTGCTAGAGGGTTTGTTAGCTTGTAGCAAGCGGTAGCTAGTGTTGCGATCATATCAATCATTAAAACAAGATGGTCTACTATGTGTGAAATATAGCCGTTAGTGTTATTATGTAACTCATAACTGATCAAAATAATAATCAAAAAACTTATAAAATGACATAAGATTTACAAAACAGACTGGGTCTTACACACTGTACTTCTGGAAGGTACAAGAAATTAAACTCTTACAGTTTTGATACACATTAGTCACATGGGGGATTTTCTCCACAAGGCAGGGGAAAATGAAATAAAAACACAGTGTACTACCACCTCAGCAAATCTAATTGCTCCATATTATAGGACCCCCTGTTTCTTTGCTAGACAGCTCGGGATGGTAGTCTTAATGATCCAGTGAGGACAGACACCTCACATGTCTTAGTCCAGCCATGCCACATTCATCATCTTTGCTGCAGTCCACAGTAATAAACATACTAGAGTAAAAAAGTTCAGTGCTGACAATAAGCCTTCGAAAGTGATAATTCACTTGCTGTTTCAGGTATTTGTAAAGGGGACCCCCAGCTTATTGCATCAGTTTTGAAGTGCCTTGAACATTGCCTTGCCATCTTCCAGAACTTGCCATGCCTCTGCTTCGGCTAAAGCAGAGCTAATTTCCAGGCTGGAAAAAATGTCAACAGAAGACTGAAACAAAGAAAGAAATTAGTGAAATCTTTTTGCTTAACACAATTTTTCTGAGGTATCTTTACAACTGGATGATTATTATAGGCCTGGAAATCAGGGCTGAGAAACAGAATAGAAAATCAATCGGTTTGCTCTGAGCAGAACCGATACTTTAGCGTTTCAGTTATTGTGTTTCAACCACAAGAAAATGCTTAATTCACTTCTTTTTACAGAGGCTGTGTGTGGGATTAATATAATATAACAGGTTTGGAAAGTTACCTGGCAGCTGTACTTGTATGGATAAGGATATGTCCGCACACGCAAGGTTATTGAATTTTACCGTGCTCCAACATATCGCTATGAAGTAGCCCATAATCATTTACCAGAATTTGTTCCTACCAAAAAAAAGTTCAATTGTGATGTTACGTGTATGTCAATAGAGTTAGCACATTTTCTGTTTAACAGCACGTTGACAGGTTAGCAGGCTGAATGCCCAGCTTTAATCTGGGTTAGAACTGTGTTTTTTCTGATTCTTGTACAACAAACAGGCCTGGTTATCTTCCCAATGCATACTTTAAAATAGTGAGGCTTTTGTACCTTGAACAATAGTTTGTACAAGAACAATAACCTGTGCTACACAGTGCATAATGATAAACTGAATATAATCATGCTAGCTGTGATTTTGATTTATTTTGAAGTACTTGGTTGTTTGGAGATAAGACGAGCTAGCAGGCTCCACAGAACAAAAAACTAGCTTTAATAATAGTAATAGTAATTGGAATAGAATAATAGAGATTTAAAATGAACATTTCTGTTCAGAAAAACAGTTAAGGATGATTATTTATTCGGCCGGATTTTTTGTGTATGAAGCCATTCATTATCTACACCGCCGTTATCTGTCAGGGTCACGGGGAAGCTGAAGCCAATCCCAGCTGACTTCGGGCAAGAGGCTGGGTACACCTTGGGCAGGACGTCAATCTATCTCCGGGCTAACACAGAAAAACAACCATTCACCCCTATGGGCAATTTAGAGAAGCCAGTTGATCTAATCTGCATGTCATCGGACTGTGGAAGAAATCAGAGCGCCCAAAGAAAACCCCTGCAGGCACAGGGAGAACACGCAAACTGAAATGCTCCAGTCGGCCAGCAGGTTTGAACCCAGAACCTTCTTATTGTGAGCAGACAGGGCTAAGCTCTGCACCACCATGCCGCCCCCATGTTTTTGTTTTTAGCAAAATGCTATTCATAGCCTTCATCCCATGCAGGGTGTACTCTTGGCTCACACCCAGTGGTTAGTAAAGATTAATAATAAATGAAATTAAAAATACCATTCAATTCCAGCTTTTGTGTTTATTTTTGTTTATTCCTCAAACCAGTTTGGAGCGCTACTTGAAAAATTACAAATGACAGCTACAATTTAAAATGCAGTACAGCCTATAGCAATGCAGCGGTTCAAGGTTAGCAGGTACAATCCTTAAACTAAACGTAACAGCAATACATTTTATCCCTTTGATCCTATCAGACTTAAGGCATATACAATATTCAGTATCACTGAAACTGTTCATGTAATTAATAGATAACCCACCTTTAGCGGCAGTCATGTCATCATCATGTAGTCAGTTCGGATATATAATGAATGAGATGAGGTACGTTTTCATCTTTTTGTTACTTTAATGTGTAACTGATGGACAAAACATTTATGGCATTTAGATAGGTTAGAATATTTAGTAAAGTATGAATGTACACTGTAAAAAAATGACTAAATTATATAGCAATCTACTGGCAACAGGGTCACCAACAAAATATAAAATTACAGTAAAAGAAACTGTATTTACAGTAAAGGACTGCAATAATCCAGCACATTTGCTCATTAAGCTGATGCTTTTAAATAAATTGACTTACAATTGAGGCAGGAATAGAACTGAGCTGAAGGTTAAGTGTCTTGCCTTGCTCAAGGACCCAGTCAAGGCAGTTGAACTAAACTAGATCAACTAGCTCAAAGTGACTGAATCAATGTAAGCTAGTTGTTTTTGTTGTGGTGACTCGGTGTTTAAGGCTTTGAGTTATGGATAAGAAGGTCTGGGTTCAAATCCCAGCTGCCTTGATTAGGTCCTTGATCAAGACCCTTAACCTTCAGCTCAGTTGTATCTTGCATCAGCTGTAAGTCAGTTTTTTAATGCATCAGACAAATGAGCAAATGTACTGGAATATGTGTTATTTTATATTGGCAAGCAAAATGTCTATGTAAGACATTACACTGCTTTACTGTAAATTTATTTACAATTATTTATTGCAATACTGTTGCCAACAAATTAGTGTAAAATATACAGTAATGTTTTTCAGTGAGAGATAGCCTTTTGTGGAGTGATAGCGGTTGAAGTGGTTTTAGTCAGACTATTCTGAGGGCACTTATACACACACTCATTCTCGCTTTGGGATTTTATTCTGTAGTGTTTCTGGCTGGCCACAGGGCTAACTCTGTTCCCTTTTTCCCATCGCAGGACAGGAATGTGGGTGATTAGAGGGAAGTTGGAGAAAGGGATCTGTGAGGGCTGCTAGTTTTGAAGGCTCGTGTCTTTCCATCGGGCCTCATTAGGACTGGAGAAATCTTTGGCAGAAAGCAGACAGCCTTCAGCCTTCATGCCTCCATCCAAGTAACAGAAGTTGTGAGAGGCTTCAGAAGAATTTGTGTAGCTCCAGCTGGGCTGCCAATACAACAGGTAATATCAGGTGCAAGAAATGATTAAAGTGGCTCTTTTTCAATGTGAAGTTCGTCTGACTACAGAGTGTTGATGGAATGCAGCAAGACAATGGATCATTAAGGCAAAGGAGACTGGACAATAAAGCTACAATGTCCATAATTAGCAACTGTACCTAATGCTGTGACTATTTCACTGTTCTAGTTTCAACACTGTGCTCATAAAGAGCTTGTTTACGTAACACTTTACTTAAGCACTTTATGACAACCGACATATATAAATATTTATAAAGACCTATTACATACACACAGTCAGAAAAACATATCAAAGGTTCACTTGAATGCTCTGCATTCCACATTCTCCACCACTGCAATATAACCGAGCCCTCTTATACCACTATGCTATTTGAATAAGATCAATATGTAATAGGTATTTTGACCTCATTTTTATACATAATCGGCATAACACACGGCTTGCGTTTTGAAAATATTCACATTTTCAAAACTCTGGTATTCCAATAGTGTATAGTCTTAGAGGTGAGCCTGGTTAAATTACATGTGGTGAAGAATGTGACATAAAGAGCATTTCAATGAATGTTTGATAGTTTGACATGCAATGCATGCTTGCCACAGAACATTACTACTCAAGTCGCATGCAAATATATATAGACTGGGTTGCATAAAGACCACTTTAGTCTATTCTAATATTAAGTTGATCTAACAGTTCACGTTGATGTTTCTTGAAGTGATATGGAGTTATAACATCTTTTAGGCTGGACTGTGTTGGAATATCATGATAGCTGTCTGTAATTCAAGGCAAATAGGCCTCTCTGAACACTTAATCACTTAGTGTAAGGTCATAACTTTGTTATTACAGTGTAATGATCACTGTCAAATCCTTCACAATGTAACAGTGTCATACAGCAGATTTTCCTGTTGAAGTCATTACCACCAAGTGCGAAGTACAAGAGGCAATGCAGTAAATCTTTTGTTAGTTACACCTTTGTTAAATTTCCCTATTAACCTCGCTTGGCAAGCTCACAGGTCACATCATCACCAGTATGTGACTCTGCCTTCAAGAAGTGCATTGAGCTGCAGTTGTCATGACATTTTGACATTTTATTGCGAGTCAGTCCAGAACCTTATGTCAAAAATAATCTATGTCATGTGACCCAGGTGACGTATCAAATTCAAATGAACATAAAATAATTTAAAAAAAAGTCTCTATGACAGCTTAACAACACCTATATACATTTTTGTGTAGATTTCTGTAGCCCTATGAACACAACATTAAAGTGTTACAGGTTTCTACAGTGTTTCACTGATTAAGAATAAGCAATGGACATCTGATTCGGATAACTACATGGCCGGAGATCCTCACTCAGCGTTCTTTGTCCTGCTTTCTACCATGGTGTATGTTTCTGTCAAATAAGCTTAAAGATACTCAAATCATAAAATGAATTGCATTTATCATAGTTGCCTTATCAGCTATATTTAATTAACTTACCGATGCAATTACAAGTAGGTCAGACACTAGTCTACATTTTTCTTTTTTTAATATACCAGAACCTGAAAATTCTCCACATTTATTTTCAGTGTTCTCAAAATGATCAATTCCAGGAGCTTTCAAAGGTGTCTCTTCCTCCCACTGTGAGAGCGGAAGACAAAAGAAAGAGAGTAAATGAAGAAAACAATAGAGAGGTGCAAAACAAATACCACCAAACAAGGAAAGAAAATGGGGAGAGAAGTTAACAACTATGTAGTGGTAACAATATTTATCATGTTTGGAAGGAAACTACAGTGAGGTGACAATTTAGAAATGCTAAGTGACAGAAGTACATATTTCATGATTAGTTATTGCTTAAGTTTTTTATATTACTGTATAATATATTTATAAAACCTGAAGGCTAGACTTTATTTTGGTTTCCTAAGCACTTTTTAATCCATGCTTAGTCATTATCTGAATTGAATTGCGTGAGTGGATACATTTACACAGTATTCTTTAACGTGTGTGTAAAACCATCTGGGTAATTTTGGAAAATATTCATTTTCAGGAAATGCCAAGGAGATTTCGCAGAAATGTTTTTATCTGTAATGATGTGGGCAGATTTTTATAAACTTTCCCATTAAAGCATTATCTTTCTTTTTTCTTTCATACTTTCTTACAAAAATATATTATATTAGGATACTATCTCTGGTGAAACATTCTTAAGTGGCATGATAATGTGATAGAAAATAGACTGTGATATTTAACTATAAAGTAATGCAAACACTTAGAAGTGAAAAGTTCTGATCTGTTTCTTATTAATATTAATAGTTTAGCCCAGCTGTTTCTGCTTTCATAATTATGTAAATTTTATTTTCTAAGCCTTTGAAACATTTTGTACTGTATTACAGTTCACCCGCTTACAAAAATGATATTATTTTGTAAAAAAAATTATTATAATTAACTTATATCTGAACACATCAAAGCTTATAAAATACAATAGAAAATTGCATGAACACACTCATGGCTCTAATTTACCTGAGAAAAATAGCCAGGGTTACTCATTCTATATATATATTCCAGTAGGTGTCAGTTGACATAAAGACATTATCAATTTTAATATCAAGCTGATGTAACACTTGTGTTAAGTCATGGATTTTTATTGAAATAAGGCAATGTAATAACACTTTCCGTGATGACTTCTGGTAGGATAAATATCAGGACAATTGATTTTGTAGCTCAGTGAACTTCTGGTTTGTCAGAGTCATATAATAATGGTGATGTCTAAGCTTGCCAGTTGGGGTTAATTAGAAAACTGAACAAAGGTTTCCATTAGGTGACGCTTCCATCAAATGCTTCTGAACTTGGCTCTTGGTGCTAATAACTCTGACATGAGAAGCGGCTGCATAAAACAATTAAATAGCAAAGGCTTCGAAGCTGTGACAGCCAGTACAATGTTATGTTTATTAACTCTTCCTATTAATTGACTTGAGTTTCTTATTTCTGTCTATAAGGTTTATATGTGTGAATAGGGTAACACCATAATGACAGTTATGTAGCATTGAGATAACCTAAAATCTGCCGTTCAAACTGAAGACTGATATTATATATCTGTTCTTAAATAATATGATTTGTTTTTGATGTTATATTTGTGTACATTGATAATCACAGGGTGCTACTGTGTATAGGTCATCACTCACCATTTCTAAATCACTTTCTACATTCCATTTGTTTTTCATCTGTAAACCCCCCACTGTTATATATCATAAATATGTTTATACATTTACAATAAAAAAAAAAAAATCTTTTATCTTAATGACCAGGATTATTTGAGATTGAATGCCCCACACTGTACACTCTATTTTCTCTGGCCCTTAAGAAACAATGAGTTAAATTTTACTTTTTATAATCCTTTTATAATGGCAATGTCATGACACCATAATAACAAGTTATCATATATGTATATGGTCTACCAGAAGCACACAAGGCTAAGTCAGTGCTCTAATTTTCCATCCTAATGTTCGTTATCTAGAAAGTCATAACTTTTTTCAACAAAAATACTCATCCCTTGACTTGGGTATTATGTTCAATTGAACCAAATTTGCTTTTTTATAAGCCTTTACAGATGTTAATGTAGTTTTATTTCCATTGTCAGGAAAAGCTTATCTGTGTGTGGACGTCATGTAAAAACTTCATTTACGTAAAATGTAACTGGAAGTTTAAACAACTAAATCCAGAGGACAGTTGCATGTAATACAAAGAGATATTTGTCCATGTAAGTGTTATTGGTTATTTGTGAATATTTTCTGAATGTGGTGGCAAATTACATTTTAATGAAGCTGAAATAATGTCATATGACAAAATATAACATTTTAGATAATGTTTGCTTCTTGATATTTAATGTTTGCATGAACCAATATTGGTTGATTTGATTTTAATATTGCATTTAAGAACATTTCTTGAAGTAAGTTGTTGTTCTAAGCAGTGATTCCCATGCACACTCTTTGCATGATTAAATCACCTGAATGAATGTTCTATGATAAATGTACAGCATAGGCCTTAATTAAACTCACAAAATCTACTTTTATTAATGGAAAATTCCAATGAGGTCTGGGAAGTAGAGCGAGAGAACGAGAGAGAGAGAGAAAGAGAGAGAGAACGGAGTCAAAAGTTAATGAAATGAGGAATGACTGAAGGCATCAATCCCAGGAAGAAAACCGATGCCAAGTCACCGCGCCTAGCCCATCATTCATTTCTTATAACAACCAATTTAGCTGATGAACAAACAACAGGCCCTGACAGCCATTTTGCATTGCTATAGATTTCATTTTGGATGAAATGCTCAAAGCTCACACCTCTGTAGCTCTTACAGTTATTGATGTTCAATCTGCCGAAAGCTAAGGACTCCTGAGAATCGGACAGGATTTATCTGTGTTTAACGCTGTACATACAAAGTATTTAGGTTAATTACTTGCCAATTAATTAACAAGGAAAAAAAATAACAAGCTGTAATATTATGCCCAACAATTCTACCATCTCTGGTTTAATAACGGAGAAGAATCTACTGCCAATTTAATGTGATATAATTGGATTTACAGATAACAGGAACTTGAGTGGATTCAGTATTATGAATTAGCCTTCTCTTGATTTGAGCTTTGCCTTGGGCAACTGACTTTCAAAACCATGTTCTGTATGGTAGGTGGTGTTTGTGAGTAAATAGAAAAACTATCCACATCTGCAGTCAGCAAACACATAGTAAAATATTTATTTTGTGATTTATTTTGTGCTTGCAACGGTGTGTGTCCTATTTACATATAATGAAAGTCAAATAATAAGAATTCATTAATACAGTGAATATGTGTTCCTGTAGGAGGTCAAACACACTGCTAAATATTAGAGTGGATAGGAAACCTATGCAAAAGCATTTCCCTTGACATATAACTTGAGTCATGGGAGAACATGTTTGCATTCATCACAAGTTTTATGTGTGTGTGTGTGTGTGTGTGTGTTTTGGAAAGGTAGGTCGATCTCAGGGGTCTGTCTTCAACCTTAAACAAAACTGCACTCTTTCTTGCATTTATTCAGTTGGGGATTCACTGCAGCAAATTTCTGAAAATAAAACCTGGTGTAATGTGTAAAGATAGAACATACGTAAAAATGTATTCGATGGTTTGTACTGCCCCACAGAACCAGCGGCTTTAGGCATTAGTGAATTTCCAGGGAACCTTTTTCACCTACATTCAAGAGGAGAAGAGAGCAAAGTGAAAAAAGCTCACTGTAGTGCATCCAAAGGTGGTATAGTGGGTAACCATGTCACCTCACATCTTCAGGGTTCCTGGTTCGAGCTTGGGATGCACTCTGTGTGGAATTTTCATTACCTCTCTGTGCCCCTGTGGGCTTCCTCGGGGCTCTCCAGTTTCCTCCCATTATTGGTATATATTGGCCCCAGGTGTGAAAGAGAGAGAGTGTGTGTGTGTGTGTGTGTGTGTAAGATGCCCTGGGATCTGGTCTCCCATTCAGCATGTATTCTGGACTCATGCCCATGGTTCCCAGGATAGATTCCTGATCCGCCGTGGCCCTGGCCAGGATAAAGTGGCTACTAAAGATGACTGAATCTAATTCATACAGTAATGTTGTGCTGATTTTCATATACAGGTAATTTTTTCTGAAAGGTATAGCTTGATTGGCGTAATTGTAGAAATTTCATTACAGTGTAATCAGGAAGAGTTAGTTAAACATTATTACGTATCTCATAAAAGAAATGACTCTGTTTTACAAATTATTTAACATCATTAAACACCTTAGAATAAATTCTCAGTACGGAATTAATTATTGCTAATTCTAGTGTCCTTGAAAAGCTACTCTCTGTAGATTATGTCAATTTCATCCTAGTGATTAATGACAAGATTTATTTATGGTTAAAAAGACTTCAAATTCCCAAGGACATTCAATGCTGTGTAGTAATTTGATTTAACATGGACGCAACTCTGGCCAGCACATCACAAAAGGAAAATCAATTAAGCTTGGTATTATTCATAAATACGTAGCATTGCGGTGAGAGCTGCATGGGATGTGTCCATTTAATTTGGACATCAACAGCATTACATTAATCTAAAGAGAGTGCGGGGTAGGTCATGCTACCCTTAATACAGTAACAACAATAGGATGAAGTTGGATCGATGACACAGAATGCCCTAAGAGCATAACTATTGCTAATTAACTGCTAATCAATAACCCGTCTCAAAGGTTTATGAGATAACTCTGATCAGTAAAGGTAGCTGCAAAGAAACATTTATCATGTTTTGGCATTGCTTTAGAAAAAACGCATCTATAAAAGATTTTGATGACATAGCTATTGTAAGCATATTGCTAGCCAAGTTGATGCTCTTCACAATAAAGCAGTGTGCTCGTTTATCTCATCCAGTTGAAAGCCTGGGGGATTTGTAAAGCCATTTATGTTCAGAGCTAATGCAAGACGCATTCTCACTGATTCGGCACCTTTACAGCACTCTGTTAAAAGAAAAAAAAAAATTCAATTGTAAGATATTGAAGCAGAGTTTTTGATTCTAATTTATTACGTGCTATGCATACGCAAACTGTTGTGTGCTGAGTGAACACAGCACATCCTATAGTGTTAAATCAACTCGGAGAGTCTATGTTGGTGTTTACTTTGTCCCAATCTTTGTTAAAAATAGTGTTAATAATACAATTAAGATGAAGTGTTTAAAATAATTCTATGCCTAGTTAAACATTAACTCTGTTTAACACTGTAGCTTCATAGCACATACTGTAGTTTCATAATCACCAGGATTGTGTGATGAACAGGATGGTGGCGATTCAAACTCCCCAATAAAGACCAGTTTGTAAAATATGACATGCCGTACGCTTTTCAATTATTTTATGATATTCCTTGATATACTTTTGTGAATTTTGCAAGTTTTTTTTAAACTGAAAAAAAACCCACCTTCATTCTTTTTTCTCATGCTGTTTTAGGAAAAGACAGGCTGATTTCTCAGCTGTGCTTTTAAATATTAAATATGTAAATAGCTTCGCTCTGATTGGCTAACATAAACGAGAACTCTGCCATTCATACTCACGGAATTGTTTTGCTACGGTCTTCAAGTTCTTGTTTATATAATGACAGATACTTGTGTACAAACAAACCAAATATTATTGGGACTATACACATATAATATTTACACAGCTTGAGTACGCTGTCACATCCATAACATTAGGCAAGTTATCTTGCCAAGCTAACTAGCAGCAACTAACTGCCTGAAGTGGTGAAAAAGAATCTTCCTCGGTAGAGTTAGTGGTTGTGGTAGATCACCTCACCTCAGTCCATGGTGGCTAACAAATTTATCATATTACTCCAATACTATGGTCAATTCAGGTAATGTAGCCTAGCAAACTAAGCAGGTCAAACTACAGATTTGATCTAAATTTAGCTTCATGGAAAGAATTTTGAATTTTGCTAGCTACACTACCAGTCAAAAGTTTGGACACGCCTTCTCTTTCATAGGTTTTTCTTTATTTTGTTGTTTTCTACATTGTAAAACAATACTGAATACCTCAAACTATGAAGCAACACATGTACTGAATTATGTAGTAAACA
>JAQQZR010000003.1:9062813-9084185 GCA_030068235.1 Notoglanidium macrostoma
TGTGTGTGTGTGTGTGTGTGTGTGTGTGTGTGTGTGTGTGTGTGTGTGTGTGTGTGTGTGTGTGTGTAAGAGAGAGAGAGAGAGAGACAGAGCGAGTGAGCATCAGGGGAAATGTGTTGCCAGGCTGCAGTGTGTCTGAGAGTGATATTACAGAATGAAGCATTCGGAGGATTATAGAGACAATGAACACGTTTAAAAGTTTAACATGCTCTATGACTGTATATAACTTTTTGTAAATAAAAAGACATGCACTAAACAATCTAATATAAAATAATGTCCCTGTCGCACACAGAAAAAATCTAAACATCACCTGCTTACATGCTGATCCTGTAAAGCCACAGTCAGAACTGCTGATTCAGTCTGTGCTGGTTCCACGCCCAGCTTCAAACTCACTGCTAGTTCCACAATCCATTCATTTTTGTCACCACATCCTTTTGTTGCAGCCTATTCATCAGACACTTAGCACAGGCTTTAGGCTGGACTGTATTTTCTGCTAGCATGACTCAGATTTTAGCAAGCAGCTAAGTGTTTTGTTGTGTTTTGCAACCTCCCATCACCACCATATGCAGAGCATTGCATTATTCACATTCTGCTCTACAATGAAGAGTGAAGGGAAGAAAATTCCCTGTTGCCAAATACAGTAGATCAATTCTTATCTTTATCTAAGATTTCAAAAGAACACTTCAGTTTGTAACTGACTGCTCCTCCTCTTTAATATTGCAACTCTGTCATTCAATATATTTTAAATACTTTGTATTGGTAGAAGTGATATGTCTTCTTTATTCTGGTTGTTAGTGTGTGTGTGTGTGTGTGTGAAAGTGAGATAGAGAAAGAGAGACAGAGGGTGAGAATTCTCTGTAAAGTAATGCATGTTTAAAATACACTTATGGCTTCAACCTCCCTGTAATATTTCTGCGTGGTAAATATAAGAGACATATGGGCTGAAAATCCCTCTTGAATCAAAATCAGCCAAACTGTAGGATCAATTACACCAATAAAGTCAACCAAAGTAAAGGTCATGACAAAACAGGATGAAATAAATTCTTTATATTTATTAAAAACAAGATAAATATAAGAATGCATACATACCAGCGATTTTAGATTTCTTATATTACCACCTTTTTGTGTACTTTGAGAGTTGGGAATTTCAGAGTTGGTATTGGACATTAACTGAAAGGCAGTGGAAATCTCAGCAAGCTTCTCTGCGCTTTGACTGATTCTTGTTTGCAATTTGTCCGACCCATGGACACACGGTTATTTACTGGATTCAGCCACATCTATCACTTCCTCCATATAAAATTACACTTGCACTGATTTGGTGAATCTATATTTGTATACGGAAAAATGTTTTGCCCAGTCGAGAAAAGATAAATTCGTTGACGTAATTGCGCATTTAAAGGATACACAAGATTATATTTTTTGCAGTATTCACTGTAAACCCACACATTCTGTCATTCATTTCCTGCCCACACTAAACCAAGCCTTCACCACAGTAAAACGCTGCCTCCAGGCACCATCAGTGTCAAGAAGCAAAGACATGGAATTAAGACACTGTTCCTACCTGTCAAGCACACTTTCAATTACGCCGTAACTGACATTAATGCCCTTGAGAAGGTGTGGGCAAAACCCAGTGAGACCAGCACAGCAAGCTCACACTCTCCAACCCCAGCGAATCAGGTGGAGTCACATGATTAACTGCCCTTCGTAAGACCTGCAGGAGTGAACTGTGAATTAATTGACCGTTAATTGGATGCATTTATCCACAGAGTAATAAAGAGGGGACTGGGGATCATCTGGAGGAGGAGATAATTAAACAGACTCTGTACCTAGCAGATTGAAATTTTTTTTTTTTTTTTGTGCTCTATGGCCCGAAAGCTTTCTTAAGTGGTGTGAGCATTAAAAAAGATCGCAGAACAAGTATAGCAAGAACATTACATTTTTGTTGTTGTTGTTGTTGTTGTTTTGGTTGGTTGTTTGGTTGGTTTAGATCTCCAGATGAAGCATAATAGCAGAAATGACAATACTATGTACAAATAAAACAAAAAGGAGTTAATAAGAGGTGAACACAGCCTTTATTTTACCATTATATTCTGGATCATGGACATTTGTAGGTTTAAAAAAAAATTGAAGTTAAATTCCTCTTGATTTAACAACTCCTAGAGATCATCTTAACATGCACTTAGAACTGTGAAGATGGAGTTGGACTGCTGACATGAGCAGTTCTGCTACAATGGCATAGGACTTAAAATTTCCACGAACAGTCTTGCATTCAAATCTCCATCAGTGAATCAGCTGAAACAGAGCAGAATTTATGTAAAAACTATGTTGAATTATGTACCACACATCTGTACTTTTTTTAACATATAACAGTTGGAATCAGACTTCCTGGTGTCACCCAGATGAGGATGGGTTCCCTTCTGAGTCTGGTTCCTCTCAAGGTTTCTTCCTCTTGTTGTCTCAGGGAGGTTTTCCTTGTCACTGTCGCCACAGGCTTGCTCATTAGAGATATATATATATACATACACACACAGAGTCAGCCAAACAAATGAATACACACTTCAGGAACACTTCTACACATAAATGTCTGGAAGCTAATGGCCACCACTTTGAGCACCTCTTGTAATTGTAGAGGCCAAAGGTAACTTGTATTAATCTCGTGATGTCTGAATAACTTTAGTATTAAAATATTTATACAAATTTTTCTCTTCCTGAAGTGTGTATACATTTTTTTTTTGGCTGACTCTGTATAGATTTATAGAAATTTATAGATTCATAAGTTTATATTCAGAATTTATATTCTTCTGTGAAGCTGTCTGTTGTTAAAAGCGCTATACAAATACAATTGAATTAAATGGAATTGAATCTGTTGGAGCTTTAGATAGAACCTTTAAGGCCAAGGTTATACTTGATGCAGCTATGTCCAGAGTATATTGTTCATATACTCACCTGTGTACCTTTCATACATCTGGAGGATTAAAAACGTATCTCACCAGCATTTTTGTTTGATTTTATGCAACAAGGTAAATAGTGACAAAGGCAGGATTATATGTATTATGAGAAAAGAGAAGGAAAAAAAGCAACAGCAGCACTGTTTAAATCAGGCTTTAAACCAGCATCCTTGCAGTGGAAAATTTCTCTATCAGTGGTAGCACTTTTTCTACCAAAGGTGGTGGTGGTGCTGGCTCAGTGGTCTTGGGCTAATAATCAGAGAGTTGGGAATTCAAATGCCGACATTGACAAACTGCCAATTGTTGACTGTTGAACCCTTGAGCAAAACCCTTAAGGCCAATTTATACTTCTGCATCGAACCTTCTAGCCACGTATCCTATTGCATGGCCTACGCTTAAATGTAACTATGCGTTGTGGCGGCGCAGACATTAACAAGTGTGATTGGTCCATTTCCATCTCTTCACCCACAGCCTGTGAGCATGCAGGCCTTGTTTATCGTTGCCATGACAACTGTGTGAGCTTTGCCACCCTGCTACTCTCTCATTTTCGTTTCACCTGTTTAATGCAAGCTAGAAAAGAGACTTGTATAACAGACAAATAAATTATTTTAGAACTGCTGTCCATTTTTGCTCTCTCTCTCTCTCTCTCTCTCACATGTAGGTATATTTATGAATAAAAAAAGAAGTACTGCTCCAACTGAATTTTTGCTGTTGTTGTTGTTTCAGTAAAAATGACATTTTTTTCTTTCTGTCGTCTTAAACACATCTTGAAAATTCATGGAAGTTTTTCAGGCCCCTCATACTGAATACAGAGGAGTTAAAACAGGTCAGAGATGCTTTCCGTGAGAATTCACCTGGTTTATAATTAATCATGCAATGTTTATTTTTCCCTGGTAAATTTGTTTCAAAACAATGTTTTGTCCGTGTTATTTCTGTTTATTATTTCGACAGCAAATCACGGGCGTTGCATTGCTCTTCTTCTGTGCATTAAAGCAGTAAATTCTGGTGTGTTCATGGGACAGCGACTCCTAGAGGACAAGCACACCTTACAAGTACAAGTACAAATGCTTCACCCTGAGCAACCACTGATGCTGTAGGAAGTATAAATTGGCCTTTCACCTTCAAGCACTCAACACATTTGTAAGTCATTTTTGTATGCATCTGCCAAATGAGTAACTGCAAATGCAATGTAATAACTTGACATCATCTAAGCATCATATACTGCACTAGCTGTTTACATTGATAGACTATTTTTGGACAAGTACAATCAATGAATCACACTTAATGTGTAGTTGATAGTCATCCTCCAAATGGACCTTAAGGGTTCTAGGCTTATTCATTGGACTATATGCAATACTTTACTGCACTGGAATGAGTCTTACTTCTTGGCTAGGCTATGATATAATCTAAGTATCATTAAATCTACAAAATAACCTCAGCATTCAGAAAGCCTACAGGTATATATCTCTCTGATCCTTATTTATCAGTGTTGTAATCTGTACACTCCAAGGTGCTATTGTAACTATTCATCAAAGATGACATTTTGGGATATGATGGGAGCGTCCCAGTTCTCAAAAGGGAGAGAGAGCTTCTGAAGTGTTGCGTGTGGGGACAGAGGAAGAAGGTCAAAGGCCAGAATGTGTCTCATCTAAAAGCTAAGATGGAAATGCCATATGCTCCATTGAAAGGAACCAAATGGTCAGATGGGCAACACTGAATAACTGCATATAAATTGGATGCTCACGGACAATTTGGAATTGCCGTTTGTGTACGTTTCAGGGATCTGGAATATGTCATTGATGGAATTTGATGTATTATTTTACATTTCAATTTGACTGTCATATAAACAGTGATTATTCATTGTGACATTCATTGGGACATCAATTGATGTTGTTGCTTGTTCACTGGGCTCTGGACTTCAGCACAACGCATTGGAAATAACTCTGTAGGATAATGCAATTATCAGTTTTGTAACATTACAAAACCACAATAATGATGTATAAGTAGACATATTTGAGGTACAGAGTTGATATGTTTTATTCGCAAATGAGTCAGTCTTTTTGAACAAATTTGAGTCATGTCCTTGTGTTCAGTTGTTGCTTCATGAGCATAAATAGATTACAAAGGTCATGATATGTTTATGCATGCAAAATCTGTTGATTGTCTAGGTTGTATCAGTAATGTATACGCCAAAACTTACTTTTTCACTCCTTGAGTCAGTGAATCGTTTTGGTCACAACTGAGCTTAACACTTCTCACCTTCAGTGCTTTAGTCAATGATTCCTTTCAGTCATAACAGAGATTCACTCATTTGTTATTTATTGGATCATTGTTTGTATCACAAATCTTTCAGCCGTGAGCAAGATTTCCTCCTCTTGTGTTCAGGAGGTCAGTGCTTGAGTCAAGGGATCTTTCAATCATAAGCAAGGTTTCCTCCTCTCGCAATCAGCAGGTCAGAATCAAGATTTACTCCTCTGTCCTTCAGTGCATTAATGAAGTCAGTGAGTCCGGTTCTAGCTCATTTCATACAGGTTGGGGATTTTCTACTTTTCAGTGCATGCAATTGTTTTCTGTGTTGAGCTGAGTTACAAATGTTATAAAATCATGATTATTGACTATTTTTATATATAAGACATTTACATATGGCCTATATCTTACATAAATATAGGAGTATGTATGTATGTATATATCATTCCATATATTCAGGTTTCATTCCATATATTCAGACTTTCATTAAATATATTCATAGTTTTCAGTCATTATATATGTGTATTGTTTCCTAAATGGCTTGCCATAATATATATGTATATATATATATATATGTGCATACATATACCCACACACACACACACACACACACACACACACACACACACACACACACACACACACACACACACACACACACACACCCCACACCTGCACCACAGTTCCTCTGAAGTGTCTGCATGATTGCTCACGGCTGCTCCACATCTCAGCTGATTACAGACGGAACATAGGGACTCTGCACATACAGCTCTGGAAAAATTAAGAGACTAACAGCAAAATTATCAGTTTCTTTGGTTTTCCTATTTATAGGTATGTCTTTGAGGAACATGAACATTTTTGTTTTATTCCATAAAGTACTGACAAAATTTCCCCCAAACCCCACATAAAATTATTGTCACTTAGAGCATTTTTTTTTTTTTTATTGCAGAAAATGACAACTGGTCAAATTTACAAAAAAGATGCATTGTTTTCAGACCTTCAATAATGCATAAAAATCAAGATCATATTCAATTTTAAACAACACAATATTAATGTTTGAATGTTAGGAAGAGTTCAGAAAACAATATTTGGTGGAATAACCCTGACATTTAATCACAGCTTTCATGCGTCTTTGCATGCTCTCCACCAGTCTTTCATGCTGCTCTTGAGTGACTTTTTGCCACTCCTGGTGCAAAAATTCAATCAGCTCAGCTTTGTTTGATGGCTTGTGACCATCCAACTTCGTCTTGATCACATTCCAGAGGTTTTCGAAAGGGTTCAGGTCTGGAGATTGGGCTGGCCATGACAGGGTCTTGATCTTGTGGTCCTCTCCACACCTTGATTGACCTGTCTGTGTGATATGGAGCATTGTCCTGCTGGGGCAATCCTCAGAATTAGAGAACATTGTCAGGGCAGAAGGAAGCAAGTTTTCTTCTAGGGTAAACTTGTATATGGCTTGATTCAGGCATCCTTCACAAACAAAAATCTGCCCAATTCCAGCCTTGCTGAAGCACCCCCAGGTCGTCACTGATCCTCCACCATATTTCACAGTGGGTGTGAGACACTGTGGCATGTAGGCCTCTCCAGGTCTCCGTCTAACCATTAGACAACCAGGTGATGGGAAAAGATGAAAATTAGACATATCAGAGAAAATGACCTTACTCCAGTCCTCTATGGTCCAATCCATATGGTCTTTAGCCTCAGCCTCTTCTTTGCTTCTCATTGATGAGGGGCTTTTTTCTATTTTTTCTTCAACCCTACCCGGAAGAGCCCGTTTCAAACTGTCCTTGCTGTGCACTTAACCCTGGCTACCATCTGCAGTTCTTTTTTTGGTTACATGATGTCATCCTACAGTTGTTGAGTGGCATTCGAAGGAGTTGACAATCACCCCAGCCAATGGGAAGTCGTTTTTGCCCTCTGTTAAGTCTGTAACTTTTTGTTGTCCCCAATGTCTGCTGCTTGACCTTGTTCTTATGAACTGCCATCTTTGAAATTTTGAGGATGTCAAGCGACCTGACGCTCACTGTATCCCTCTGCCAGTAAAGCTAGAATTGAATCCTTCTTTTTCTCACTCAAAATGTTCTTTTTAACTTGTTTGGAAAGATGAATAGATATTTTTGTATTTCAATTAAAATTAAGCTACTAGTAGCACTGTTTTTGCCATCCACACTGGTCCTATTGCTTGTTTTTCCTCCTTAAATAAGATTTGATTCAGGTGATCACCTAATCAATACTTCATTAAGTAAAATGAGGTGTGCTTGTGTTGGAGTTCTACCACAGATGCTGGATTGAAATGGCTGCCATACATTGCTGATTTGAGAAAAAAAAATTGGAACAAATCTCTTAATTTTTTCCAGAGCTGTATGTGCTTTTGACTGGGTTTTTTTTTTCACATTTTTGTAACAAGTTTTGGACTTGTTTGCCAGTTAATAATAAACTTTTCACCTACTCATGCATCCCATCTCCCCCTGTGTATGTAACATATATATATATATATATATATATATATATATATATATATATATATAAATAAAAGTCTCGCCTTGCTTGTCCTTTGCAATGATAACTTGAAGCAGAGAATGCATAAACAGGGTGTCTTCTGCACCTTTTCTACCCCACCAACACTGCCTGCGAATGTAAGTTACGTTTTGTAGCACATATTCTTTTTTTGCTTAACACTAGTGTTTGTCCAGCTAGCCTAAACTTAGCAATAAACTCGTGTACAAAATGCTCAAACACAAAGCCAACAACAACACAACAATGTTATTATCAGAGCTCTTGGCTCTTTTTCTATATTAACATTGCTGCCACAAGCACACTCTGAAAATATATATAAAAAATCTCAGTTATTTTGTGCAACAGTGAAATGGATCCTAACCACCTATAAATCCAAGAAAATGTCAGTACCCTTTTACTAACTGTCTTACAAATTCTGGAGCCATATTGTTTGCCTTACTAAATTACAAGTGAAAAGGCAGTTTTATCTACAAGCTATGGGCAGAGACAGGCAGAAACTCCTCCAGCTGTCTTCCACTGTGTGCATTGCTACTGGGAGCCACTATTTATTTGCTCTGTAAATACAACACACTGGAGAGACTCTCTATGTACAGTAGTTTGGAGCATTTATCAATCATTTTTTTCAGGAGCTGCCAATCATACATGCCTGAGCTGGCTTGTGTGCGTGTTCCATATTGATTGCTCTACCTTTAGGCCGTACTTTATCACACTGAAAACATGATTTTGAAACAGGTTTTAAAAGCAGGGAACTTAAGGAAATAATGAAGGAGAAGAGGTATAATATATACTATATTTTATATCGTGTTGTCATCCTATCTTATGAAATCGCTGTTCCTTGAAATCTCAGATCGTTTAACAGTGCACCCATTGGGTGGTGGGGGGCTATGGGGGTGGTGTGGGGCTATGGGGGTGGTGGGATGGAGTTTACAATTCTCACAGGTGCACGGCAAAAAGGACCAATTATTCACAGAGGTATTCTGGGCCGCAAAATATCATTGTCAGCTTGTCACTGAGAGCCAGGTAAAGGAGAAGGAATGAAGACAAATCCCAAAAGTGACATGACAGACGTCCTTCTTTCTTCTTTCACCCCGACATCCCCTCCTATGGGTTCTGATGGCTGTTTTGAAGCTATAAACACCACCTATCATATTTCCTGAGCTCTCAGCTAATACTTGCTGTAGAATGGATCATATTTTGTGGCTTGATAGGAGGATTTGATGCGCTCTGAGGTGAAATTACAATGCTGCACACACTGGCAGTGAAGCTTTCTTTACAAAGAAGGTCAGCAACAGTTTAAAGGTCATTAGATAAAATATATGTAGCATGACTAATCTCATTCCTCATGCTAACAGAAACAAGAACCAACAAGCTTCTTTTAGTTAGCCATTAAAAATCTCTACTACGTAATGTATTGTTAACATGTCCTAATCCAACCTATTATATCTATTTATAAATTTTTTATCATTGTGATTCTGTTGTATAAATTATATTTTCTATAAAAAAAAAAAAAGGTTTTGCTTCTTATTAAAATGTACTACAAAAATATTTGCTTTTATAATATACACTCTATGGCCAAAAGTTTGTGGACACCGGACCACGACACCAGTATGTGGTGCAAAAAAGCAAGCGTCATGAAAACTACATGGTTTGAACTCCATGGTTTGTACAGAGCCCTGACCTCAACTCCACTGAACACCTTTGGGATGATCTGGAATGGACTGTGCACTAGGACTCCTCGTCTGACATTAGTGTCTGACTTCACTAACACTCACGTGGCTGAATGAACAAAAATCCTCACAGCCATTCTCCAAAATCTAGATTAAAGCCTTCCCAGAAGAGTTATTATAACAGCAAAGGGGGTCTAACTCTGGAATGGCATGTTCAACAAGCACATAGGAGTGTTATGGTCAGGCGTCCACAAACTTTTGCTCATATAGTGTATGTATGTACATTCACCTTTCAATGTAATCCTGTTCTTCTGCCATTCATGTAATTATCCAATCAGTCAAGCATGTGGCAACAGTGCAATACATAATATTATGCAGATACTGGTCAAGAGCTTCAGTTAATGTTCACATCAGACTTCTGAATGGGGGAAAATGTGATCTCGGTGCCTTTGAATGTGGCATGTTCATTGGTACCAGGTGAGTTAGAAAGTGATGATCTCCTGGAATTTCCATGCACAACAGTCCCTAGAGTTTACACAGAGCTGTGGGAAAAAATTCATTCCAGTGAGTGGCAGTTCAGTGGGCAGAAACTACTTGTTGGTGGGGTCAGAGGAGAATGGCCATGTTAGTTTTGGCTAACAGGATGACTCTACCATCAGAGAAGAAGAGGAAAAATAAGAGAATAGCATATATAGAAAATAGCAACACCAGAAGTCCACACTGAGTTCCACTCCTTTCAGCCAAGATCAGGAATCCGAGGATACAGTAGGCACAGGATTCAATGAAACTGGACAGGTAAATATTGGAAAGACCAGACAACATAAAGTCAGTGCATGATACATACATTAGTATACATGTCTGAATTGAATGTTAAACTAGAAAGTGAATCTGAAAAGTTACATGAGAATCTACATATTCGAAGAAAAGTCCCTCAACCTTTTATCAGTTTTTGACACAATCAACCCAAGACTCTCTTGTCCATCCTCATGAGTCTTGGAATTTGTGGCACAGCATGGAAACGGTTTACTTCCTATCCTACCAGGAGGTTCAGTCCTATCAGGTGACTTGAAGGGGATCCACGTCTGCACCATGCACAATCTCCGCTGGTGTCCGACACGGCTCAGTACTTTTTCCTCTTCTGATTATCCTTTATACTCTATTTCTTCGTGAGATCATATCCTCATATAGGATTTCATACCACTTCTGTGCACATGACACTCAACTCATCCTCCCTTTTCCTCCCTCAGACACATGTTTCTACTCAGATCTCAGCATGTCTGGCCGACATCTCATCATGGATGGCAGCTCATCAGCTCAAACTTAATCCCAGCAAAACTGTTCATCCCAGGTGACTCATCCCCACATCAGGATCTTGGACAACTCTCTGATCTCACCTTCTGTCACTGCATGCAACCTTGGGTTAACCGTGGACATTCAACTGTCCTTTTCCTCTCACACTGCTAATCTGACATGCTCCTGCCGATTCCTCCTTTACAACATCAGAAGGATTTGTCCATTTCTATCCACACAGGTGACTCAGGTGCTTGTTCATTTCGAGACTGGATTACTGGAACTTGCTCCTAGCAGGTCTGCCTCTGAGTACCATTTGGCCTCTGCAACTGATCCATATTGCAGCTGCATGACTTTTCAATCAACCGTCCTAATTTCTCCCACACCACCCCATTGATATGCTCCCTCCATCGGCTTATGTTGCTGCTTGCATCAAATTTAAAACACTGATGCTTTCCTACACGACCAAAAATAGACCAGGACCCACCTACCTTAAAGCACTTATCACACCCAGCTCCGCACCATGTTCCATCTGATCCTCTAGTACTGTCCGACAGGTTCCATCATCTCTCAAAATATAAGGAAGGCACACTTCAAACTCTTCTCTGTTCTGGCACCAAAGATGTAGAATGTACTTCCCCTAAATGTCTGAACAGCTGAGTCACTGGCAGTCTACAAATCACAACTAAAGACCCACCTTTTCATGAAGTACTTAAATTAGCACATTATTAAAAATGTCTTGTGTGCTTTTCTTGCTATATTATCTCACTCACAGAGTTGTTGTTAGAATGATAGTATTCTTAGTTTGTGACCTAGTAAACCAATAACAGGATGTATCTATGAATAGAGACTTCAAAGCACTTCTGTAAGTCACTTTGGATAAATGTGTCTGCCAAAAGCCATAAATGTAAATATAAATGTTAAAATTAAAGCCTTTGTTTGTCACATATACATTACAAGTATAGGCTACTGCAGTCAAGTCTATCCATATGTACATGCAAACTATTGCACATTGAGCAATCTGGTGGCCTGCCAGTAAAAGCTGTATCTGAATCTAGTAGACCAAGCACTAATAGCTTTGTATCTTCTGCCAGATGGAAGAAGGCAGAACAGTGTGTGGAGGGTAATTAGTGTCCTTTATGAGATGTGTTGCTTTCCTGACACAGTGGGTGTTGAAATTGCTCTGCACTGTACAAGTTTTGTTCTTCTGATACATTGGGCTGTCCAAATGTGTGGCACATGGTGCACTTGTGGAAGTTAGTGAACATTGTTTAAATCATTCATACCTTTACTCAGTTGTCTCTGGAAGAAATTGTTCTAGTGGGTCTTTTTTGATTATAATCCTGTATCATTTTGCGTCTCTGATTGAGGTCATTGGTAATGGTGGCCCCCAGAAAATAAAGCTTTTAACCTTCTCCTGACCACCCACTCTGATGTAGTATGCCAGTCTGAAGTTTTAGAACAAATGAATTTCGAATTTCATTTTACACACCGGCAATTACAGGAAAAGAAGGAAAAATATGTGCCTAAGTTGTACTGTATTTAAGGACTTTTTCACTCTATGTCTTTATATCTGTTATGTATTGACTCTGAATTTGTAGTATTAAAGGCAAGGGCACTTGCTTGGTGAACCAGTTACTGTAAGACTAGAATTATCCTAGAGTTAATAATGTTGTTTGCTAGAAGTGCCTTATTAGAGGTGTAAAGTAACCTTTTCAAATTTTAGCTAGTTTTTTCCCAATAAAATAAAAAGTCAGTTCATTTATACTTTCTTACTTCCTTTCTTACTTAGATTTTAGAATTTTAGAAGTTTACCAAAAATGGTAGGCTGTACAAAAACTTTTGACAGGCAGTGTAAATGATCTTGATTACTAAAAAAAATCAATGACCAGGTCTTTAGTCTTTCTGACATTGAAAGACAAAAACATCACTCTGTCAAGTGCCTGACTTCCTGATTTTGAAAAAAATAATAATAATGTAGGGCACATATAAAAATGGAGAGAGAGAAAATCTCAGAAGGTGAGACAGAGGATCAGTACTTCATGGTTGTCAGTCTGGAAGATGTGGGTGAAATTATAGGCATCTCTGTATTGACTAGTCCATTGCCAAAGAGGTCACGAGGGCATGGTAATACTGATAGCAGCAGGTGGTAGTACAATATCCATTGGGCACATTAATAAGTATACAGTTTCATATCTATAAATTCTGCCATTCATCCCCAGTCAATTTATCAGTGTTGAATGACTGCAGCTGTGAGAGAAACAAATGTTTATTGAAGACCAGATCCCCAAGAGGACATGGCATCTGTGCACATAATTTATGTCCCTAATGTTTCATCCACACACAGACCTGCACATGATACCATCTTAATATGTGACAAGTTTAAAATATCATAGGGGTATTTTGCAATAACCTCTTGCAGAACCCAGCTAAAGTGCTGTTTCCTTGGTAATGTAGACAAAGTGCTCGGACAGGGTGTTTGCGCATGGCCACTTACCCTGGCATATTGCAGCATAACAGGATAAACTCTGTATTTATCAAAACCTTCTTAACACACATTCTGTTTTCTTGACAAGATGATGATGTTGGTTGTTTTATTAATGGAAAAAAAGCAGTCTATCTGAATTTCATATTTTCTGTAATGACTGTGTGCACTCAAGCTGGCATGGACTCCACAAGTTTTTGTAAAACCTGACAATCCATATTAGATCAAATCCATTGGCGTGTCGCCTGAACACATGCTTCAGTGGAAGAGATGAAACTCGAAACATTTGTGCCAAGGAGTAAATATGGTCATATCACAAATTTGATTTGATATAAATTTGTCTTAGCAGTAGTTGCTTTACCAAACAAGTGCACCTGCCTTTAATAAAGCAGTGATTTAGTATTTGACTGGCAGTGTTTATACTTGTATGTACATTTTTCTCCAAAAGTATGTGGACACCAGACCGTTCACCTGTATGTGCTTGTTGAACATCCCACTTCAAAGTTAGTACACCCTTTGCTGCTATAACATATTTCACTCTTTCAAAAAGGGCATAGAAAGGATTTTGGAATGTGGCTGTGGGTTTTTCTGCCCATTAGCATCAGTGAGGTTTGGGCAGTGATGTTGGGTGGGAAGGGCTGGATCACACTCGATGTTACAGTTCATTCTGAAGCTCTTGAGTGGGGTTAAGGTCAGGGCTCTTCCACACCAACCTTAGCAAACCATGTCTTTTTGGAACTCGCTTTGTGCATGAGGCATTGGCTTACTGGAAATGATTTTGATTCTTTAGTTCTAGTGAAGGGAAATCTTTATTCTTTCTGGTCTTGCTGTGTCGGCGTACCGGGGGGGAAACGTGTTTGTCATTACCTGGCACAGTGGCAGGTCTTGACAATTAAATCTTTTTCCATGGAGGATTAATGCTGTGGGGGGAAAACTTCCTAAGCGTAAACCTGGGAATTCTGTTTGTGCTCATGCTGGACGGAAAAGAGCACATTTCAATGCAGAAAACATTCACATCGGTTCTGAATGGCTAAATCATTACCTTCTCTTTCTCAGGCGTACCACTTTGCTCTTCACGTTCTCCTGTTTTCACAGATTACGCAACACTCCACTGTTTCTAACAGGATATGAGGTTTTATTTTTAAGCCCAGGATAAAAAGGGACAGTGTTGAAAGGGTTAAAGCTACAGGATACAAAGACATTCTAGACAAATGTATGCTTTCAACTGTGTGGCAACAGTCTGGGGAAGAACCGCATATGGATGTGATGGTCAAGTAGCCACAAACTTTTGACGGTGATGGTGTGTACTTTGTGGAGAGAGATCAACCGACAGAAATTCAGAAATAAAGAAAGAACTAGAGTAAGACTAATGAAGCAATGATCAGATTATGATTTGGATTTACCTCTATAGATTATACAAGAATATATCAAGCTGTGTTTTTATTTGCTTAGGAACTATTTCCCTCGACCAACTGTGGTTCAATAAGTAACAAGATTAATATTCTGCTAATGTATTTACTTACCGAAACATTTTGAGTTTGATTGCTTGGATCTTTAACTTCCTCTGTAGTTTCCAAAATAGTTCCATCCAACTTCTCTAAACCTTCATTTCACTGACATTACTAGCAAAGAACACCAAGAAACTTAGCTAACTATTATAAAATACTGCCAATATTCACATCACTCATTTAAGTTAGGGAAAGCCATCTGTCATGGAATTCAAAAATCATTGGGGAATCTTGAATAATCCCTTTTGCCTGTAGGAGAAGATCTGCTGTCTTATCTTCTTAATCACATCTTCTCTATTTTCTCTTTTTCACCTCTGTCATGAGGGCAAATTTTTCTGTGATTATTTGAGGCATGAAAGGAAAGGTTTTATACCGTGCTTGTTGTGTCGGGTTTAGAGTGCCTATCCTTTCTGCAATAATTGCTAAGCTATGCTTTTAAATATTATTTCTATCTCTTAAGGCTAGTGCAAGTTTCCCACTCCATGCACGGATTGGTTTACCAAGACCTCATTGGTTTCTTCATGTTGAGAATCACTGGTGGAAGATCTCTTCAGCGAAGCCTGCAAGGATATCAGTTTTTAGCTTTGGAAAAGGGGTCAGAAGTGTACTAACATTTGCCTTGAATTCTGCAGTTACTGTTAGAAATGCTAGCAAAATTGGAAAAGCAAAATTTAACAAACATTAGACCAAGTGATGGTTCTTAACTTTGGAGACGAATTTAAAGTAACAGTGACTGAAATGCTGTCAAATATGCCATTGTAAATCAAACATTTAGACTGTTATGAAATAGTGGGGTGAAGGGAGGCAAATCATTCCTCACTTGGGTCACCAAGGTCAAAGTTATGTAGGTGTTGAATCGAGGATGGAGAGCTTAAATATATGTCACTGTCCATAAATTTACTTGTTGATATGAGATGTATTTATATCCTGTTCTTGAAAATCCAGTTCATTTTGTTTAAAAGCACTGTTTATCTCAAGGTCATTTTTTAAAATGGGAATTACCAACTGTTTTACTGCTACTGTGGAAATATATAGCAGTGGATACACCTCAGTCCGGGCCACCTCTACATTAGAAGATAAGCCCAGAAGCTGTAAATGCTCATGATACCATGCATGCAACATCCTTACAACAAAACTCAAATTATTTGAAAAGCCAACCTGAAATTGAGGAATTTCTGCAAACTTGGCCATGCCACCAAATGAGCCATATTATCTAACTACTAACCAAATGAGCCATATTACTAACTCATTTGTAACATTCAATTAAAAAAGACACTTGCAGATATCTGGGAGTTTCTGTCTATTGCATGTTGGTTGTGTTACTCTTGCAAGCCAAACTTCTTAAATTTGCCAGACGTTCAATAGTCCATTTTATCAATAAACAAGGCCAAGAACCACTTACTGTCGCAGAAAGAGGCAATTTTACTGAAATGGCACATGACCAACTACAGACCTTTTCCCATAGCCTGTTGGAAAGCATGCCAGATTATCTCATTTATTCATCATTAACTGCTCTGACAAAACTCTAATGACTTTTAAATGATGGGTTTTGGTCCCCCCACCCCTTCATGGTGTGGTGTGGTATCACAGTTATATCGCTTCACTTATACAAAAAGGTTAGGAGTACTGTTTTCAGAGTTTGGAGAGACAAATACTTAGAAATGGAAATGAATACAGATACTTGGAAATGGAAATTAATACACTTAAGCTAAGTGCAAGCATAACTGACATAATGCCCACAAATAAATCATGCACAGTGTCAAAAGTGTAGCCTTGAGTAACATTACATAGCTTCTCACATTAGATAACAGCAAATGGTTTGGTTTTCTTTTACAGATTTAATGTGTCATGTTTCATTCTAATACGAAAATCTCTAGACTGTACAAGCTTGAATTTCTGACTTCTGACCTGTCCATAACCTGGATAAAGTTTTGGAGAGAAGTTTTCAGGAAAGCCCAATAACCCATGAGCTCTTTAATTATCTGCAGTGACAGACTGAACTGTTCCTTTCACACATCTCTCACATCCTGGAATAAAAACACTGTGTTTCTCTAATGTCACAGTCATTGCTTGATATTTTCTTTTGTAGAAATGCTTCTTTACATTGTTAGTCCTAAGTAAACTGGAAATGAACGAGACGGCACGGTCATGTGCGTGCAGCACATTAGAACAGCAACTTCCATGATTCAGTACACTGTGTGATGTCACGCTGTCAACAAATGTGCACGTGCACATTTGTGATTTTAATACGGACCTCAAACGTGAGCAGACAGCAAACATCAAACTCTGCAAATTGGCAACGGCGACCCCTTGAAATACTACAAGAGCACAAACCTCGAAAATGTCCAAGAAATTGAGCACACTGTGTGACAGGATCGTTGGATCACCCTGACTTCTGCCCATTTTGAAGCATGAATACCACTTAAAACACCTCTGCAGGCTCATTGCGTCATTGCTGTAGGCTTGCTGAAGCATTTCAAGGGTCTCTATTGCCATTTTCCCGAGTTTGACACAGAATTTGATGCTCGCTCTCTGCAGAAAATTGCAAATGTGCACATTGCCACAAAAACATGCGTAGCACAGGTCCCGATGTTGACCATGTGATGTCACGTGCCATACTGACTCATAAAAGTTACTGCTAGCCGCTGTTGCACACGCATGACTGTGCTGTGCTCTGTTCGTTTGCAGCAGAAACAATCTCTGAATTGTATGATCACAGCTCGTATATATAAGCACTGAGTGTGATCTTGGAAGCAAAATATTCAACATCTAGATGAACAGCATAAAATTTATATGTTTTAAAGTTTAAGCCAAAAGTTTACATACATCTAGGCTAAAATTATTCAATTGCAGTTTTTCCACAACTCCACAACTTTCATGTTGCCTTACATTATTTTAGCATGTCAATTAGGACATCTACTTTATTCACATCAGAGGTAATGAAACAGTCGATTAGAGACAGCTTTAATTCCAGTTTACATACACCAAGTGGAGTGAGTGTGGAAGATATTGATGTAATGGCTTTTAGAAATTTCTGATTGGGCATTTGTCATAATTAGGAGGCACACCAATGTCTGTAAAAAGACCTGGCTTTAGAGATAGTGTTTTTATGCAATAGGAACAAATATAGGAGCAATTTGCAAACAACTGAAGGTACCACAAGCATCTGTATCTGTACCATTGTATGCAAATAGTAAATTCTTGGGACCACACAGACACTGCATCATTCATGAAAGAAACACATATTCACTCCCAGGAATAAACCCCAAGACAACAACAAAGAAACTACTGAAGGTGTGGGAGGCATCAGGTAACAAATATTTATACATCTACCATTAATTGAGTCCTACGTCACAATAGGCTAAAAGATTGGAAAAGGATGAAAACCTTATTCTAAGACCGGCATAAAAAAGCCAGACTAATGTTTGACTAATGATTACCAGTCTTTTTCTGTGGTCAGACTTTTTCAGAAACAAAAATTGTACTGGTCATAATGATCAGCGCTACGTATGGAAGAAAGTGAAAGAGGTCTTTAATCTGGCAAACATCATGCCAATTGTGAAGTATAGGGTTGGTTTGCTGGAAAAGGGATAGAAAATTGAAAAAAAAAAAAAAAATGGAAAAGGGGAGAATTATCTAGACATTAGCCAGAAAGTTAAAACCTGGTCTCAACTGGGTCTTTCCATTGGACAGTTATCCTAAGCATACTGTACATCCAATTTTTTTTTTTAACAAAATGGCTTAAATACAACGAAGTGAAAGTACGGGAGTGGCCCACAGAAAATTTGTGGACTGAATTACAAAAAAAAAAAAAAAAAAGCATGTCTGAGCAAGGAGGCATACAATCCTGACTGAGTTACACCAGCTCAGTCACGAGATATGACCAAAAATTCTGGCAAGCTATTGTGAGAAGCTTGTTCAGGGCTAATTTCCAGCACTTGCCAATAAGTACTAAGAAAGTGATTGTACATTTTCACAACATAATTAAAATCTGATGTAGTAAATAAAGGCTGAAAGAAATGACCCATTATTGTCTCTCATTTAAAGACTCCTGTCTTGTACTACATGAAAATACGGCTTAACTGAACTGCTCTTAATCATGCAACACTATAGATGTGACATTTCAACTCATATTGTGTGTGTTATTGTCTGCAGAACCCTGGTATCAATATGTGTGCTTATCTTGTTATACAGTACCACCTACTCATTCATACGTTTTTCTTTATTGTAACTACATAAAAGACACTTCATGTCTTAAAGTAATAACGGCGTGTCGTATCTCTGTACTTAGTTGAACGTTTTTTGACATAGTATGGATTAGTACAGTTGTTGAACAGGGATATTTACTGTATTTTTAATATTTACTATTAAGTGTGTGATGATCGCAAATGCATTAATAAAGCAAAAAAGTCCTTCGGACAAGGCACACCTGTTAATTGAAAAGCAATCCAGGTGACGACCTCATGGAGCTGATTAAGATAACGCCAATAGTGTACAAAGCTGTCATTAAGGTAAACGCTGGCTACTTTGAAGAATCTAAAATATGAAACATAGTTTGTTTGTTTTTTTTTAGACACTTTGTTATTTACCACATGATTCCATATGTGTTATTTAATAGTGCTGATGTATTCAGTATTGTTCTATAATGAAGAAAATAATCAAAATAAAGAAAAACCTGAAAGACTAGGTGTGAATATATATGTACGTATATGATGAATGATATTAGGTTAAATGATAGTTGGATGAAACAGCTTTTTATCGATATGACAACGGAGAACGTGACATAATTTCAATAAATATTTAAAGATCATATTTATAGAAAAGATTTAATATGGAACTTGTGAACCATATGGTGTATGGTTGTGACATTACTGCATTATCAATATGACATGTCTGAAAAAGTCCTTCAGACACTGTAGAAATTACATGCCAAGCAGTAATCACCAACTTTGCGAAGAAATAGTATTAAACATAGACAGAAAATCCATGTCAATACTTTGCCCTAACTTCCCTCACCCAGATACCTCACCAGAAAATAGAAGAAAACTACACCAGCCATTAACCGGCAGACAAAATATTGTTGTCTGTCTCTGTGTTAGCCTTATGATTGATTGGTGACATGTTCGGGCTGTACCCCACCTCTCACCCCAAGTCTTCCCCCGCGTCCTTCAATGGATAGGCAGCATAAAAAATGATGTTACTTTCTTATAGAACGCAGAGAAGAGGGGAGGTATGTAGTTTTGATGGACACTTTTAGAAGCCAGTGGTTAAACTAGTTAAATAGTATGATTTATCAGCTTTCCATGGCTAATGGCTAACAAACATGGCTACAAATAATCAGAGCTTGCAATCCATACACATAACCCAAATGCAAATTATACAGTATTTTCCTTCGTGGACAAAATATTTGAAATTCGTTCTTGTGCTAGCCTGCACATGTGCTTGATCATAACTAGCCAGCTAAAATTAAAATGAGCTGGTTATTTCTGGCTCTTGTAGAGACGGTGTGGATGTGAAACTTTAAGATTCTATATTTTTGAAAGGGTGGTCTCCTGCTATCTCCCAAATAATATGCCAGTCTGTGGATTGACTATGATAAATTGCCCCAGGTGTGAATGAGTGTATAATGTGTGTGCATGGTGCCCTGTGATGGACTGGCAAACCATCCAGGTTGTATTCCTGTCTCATGCACAGTGTTCCCATGATAGTATAGGCTCTGGATTTACTGCAACCTTGACTAAGATAAAGCTGTTACTTAAAGTGAGTGTGTATAATTGCCTTATTCTCAAACACTTTTTTTTTGCTTATTTCTCAATGGTGGAATACTATTATTATGTCATAGTAAAGCTAATACACATATTATATGTGTGTGCATTAATCAATCATTGATAAACCATAGAACAACAAAGAGCAATCTATACAAAGACTGAACAAATTCTGTTCTCATTGCACTGATAATGTGGTCCACACATTTGTGGTTGTTGACATGCTTTGATTTACTGTGTAGTACTGTATAGCAGTGGCGTCTCTGGCACAGAAAACCTGGTGGGGCACAATAAACTCTCTATGGGCAGCATCCAACTCGTCAATGAAACTACACACAAACCTACTTGCTCAGTGAATCCAAACACAAACACACTTTATCAGTGAAATCAAAAAGGCACATATTAACGTAACACGGGCACAGGAGTTAGCTGAAGTGGAGACAGGGATATAAAAGCAGCATATTACACAGCTAGCATATTAACCTTGCTATACAGCATCGCATTACAAATCCAATATTATCAAGCAGTATATGATCATTGTGGTCTACAGCTGTAATAACACATCCAAAGCAACATTTCAGAGCAGGGAAACCAACTACTTTCTAGGCCTTAAACTACAGCCAAAATAACATGCTTTGTAGACTGAAAGAAATATCATAAATCATCGTTTTTTAATTAAGAGCTGAATTTCCATTCAAATTAAAGGATGTAAGTTCAACAAAGGCTTAATAGATGACATGGGCATTATATGAATGTAAAAGCTACATAAGGCCCTAATTACAGTTTAGAGTGTATAATGTAAAATAGACTCACCAGTGACATTCACTGCTTGAAAAGAAAAGATCCATCCATCCATCCATCATCTATATTTATCCGTCTGGGTGGCGGAGAAGCTGGAGCCAATCCCAGCATCTTGGGGTGAGAGGCGGGGTACACCCTGGGCAG
>JAQQZR010000003.1:9098426-9111226 GCA_030068235.1 Notoglanidium macrostoma
TACCCCGCCTCTCACCCCAAGATGCTGGGATTGGCTCCAGCTTCCCCGTGACCCAGACGGATAAAGCGGTATAGATATAGTTATATATAGCGGTATAGATGGATGAATGGATGGATATTATGGAATATATACTCCTTTTCTGCTAATAAATACCCTCGAAATCCTACATAGTGGACCTTAAATAGCCCTTTGTCCAGCCCTATGTTCTCTGTACAACCGCTTTAGGAATCCTTCACTTTTCAAAGAAGCTCCAATGAACATTCAAAGAACTTTCTGTGGATGAAATCTACCATCTTTGATCCGTTTGAGAAATCAGCACAGGCATGATAAAAAGCTAGTAGTGGCAGTAGTAAAAAAAGAGCTGGCTGGAATTACATTGTTTTCCTAGTGAGATATTTTTGTACATGATAATAGATATTACTGCACAGTACACTGTACAAAGGGTATTTATTCCGTCTAAGTGCTTTTTATACAGTACACTGGAGTATAATTAAACTGTTACGTTTGTATAAATTGGCAGCTCGAGTGATATACTTCCCAAATGTGTAACTTCTCAATATGATGAAGAAAACAAACAAAGGTGTCTGTGATCACACTTCACCGCTACTGTCAAAAACATATCATCTCTTTTTTATTCCATACACATTAATTATTGCCTGAGTTTTAACAAAAACATAGTAGCAAAAAAATTCATTGCTGCTAATATAAAAAAATATATAATTGTTACATTTGTATGCATGTATGTACATATTTATCACAAAATTCCCCTCTCAGCACTCATTTCCAGTACAACAAGCGCCGCTCTCACATCATATGCTTTTGTTTACAGATTGTCATACGGCTTTGATTCTGTTTTGGTTCTGTTTCCACACCCTTTTATGTCATTGGTCTGTTAACCTATTGTGTTCAACTGTTCTGTGTTGTCCGTTATGTCGTAGAATCACTGTGAAGTCTTTTTTGTAAGTTTAAGTCTGAGCTTTGGTTTCTTTTATTTTGGAATGTTTATCTTGACTTATTATGGATTATCAGAGTCTAACATTGTCTGCCTGTGTTTTAATTGGAAGGACATTGACTGTGATTCTTGGATTACCATAAATAAAACCCTTGTTGACTGCCTCCACTCATCCCGTGCTACAGTATGTATCAAATTCAAATTCAAATTCAAATTCAAATTTTATTTGTCACATACACAATCATACATGGTACGACATGCAGTGAAATGTATTTGCAGTGCCCGACCCATAGACACTAAAATAGAACACAAAATAAAAATATAAGAATACAATATAATAAAAAGAAATGTAGATATAGAGGGATATAAAGATAACAAAGATATAAAATATATAAAAGATATGCAATATATATAAAATGATATAAAGATATAAAGGATGTGGAATATAAGCTGTAAATAGAAATATGTACAATGGAATGGAATGTGCAATCAAATGGAATAGAAATATTCGGTAAATGGAATAAAATATGCAAAAATGTGCAATTACAGTATCAAATAGTGCAGTTCAGTGTGTGTGTGTGTGTGTGTATGTATGCATCAGTGGTTGCTTTAAGACTACAAGCCTGGCTTCCCCTAAAATTTCATCAAAATGCAACAATGAAATGTTTACCAAAGTGTCTCAGAGCAATTTTGCACTATTCATTCATTAAAGTCAAACTGTTTTCTGGTGAACAGTGCAGCATGAGGGAAAAATTTCTTTGATGCCCCAGACACTGAGCTAACGGACACCTTATTGAAGCTTGTGTGTCAATTATGAATGGCTGGGAGTGAATGGAGTGTGGGCGGGTGTGTTTTTCAGAGAAAAAAACCTCAACATCCATTGGACAATTGTGTCTTCCGTTGTCCTGCCTGAACACACAGCTTTTCCTTATGATAACTGGTAGATCACTCAAAGGGGAAGAACCTTGTAACCAATTGCCGCTCAGTAAATCTGGAATTTTGGATTCAGTGCTAGTTGGAATGACTTGGAACCTGCAGTAGTGGTATGATATATAAATGTTGCAAATAAATCGTAAGTATAAAGTTATGTTTGATAATTTGCAGTTCATTTCTGAAATGTGTTGTTTATGAGACCTAACTAGCTAGCTGTCACATTCTTCTTCACGTTCTTCTTTTGATACAAGAAAAGAGCTGCAGTTCAATTCCATCATGCAGTTTTCAGATTCTCATCAAATCAAACGGAAGTCTGATGGGTTGGGTGTTGTGTAGGTGTTTGTCCAGCTAAATGCAATTATTTATTTCCCATGGTATAGTTCAGTAACAGAAGAGTCATAGGCTACAGTAGTATTGTTCTTATTGAACTATTTCGCAACTGATGATGTAAAAAGAAGTTCATTTTGACAGCCTAATTATAATTGATTGTTGTAACATGGACTGGGTGATCTTGACGCATTATTACACTGGAGACACTTTTTTTTTTTTATCTAGCCACTGCTTTTGCAATGATCAAATATCGACCATATTTTGGATTTGCATTAATAATCAATTTGATCAATATTTTGTTTGGTGTATTTTTTGTCTTTTTTTTTTCTGTTTTTAACAGATCTTAATTCATGAGCTCTCACTGTGGCTCGTATTGCAGCTGTAGCACCTCAGTGGCTAAACACCCTTTGTAGCAATGTTGCTTCAGATGAATGGTTAATTTCATATTAATATCCAAGAAATTATTGAAGCCCTTTTCGAAAGACTGTGGAATCGATTAGGTACGAGCATATTAATAGATATACCATATTAACCATTTGTTAAGTATCATTGCTTTATGTGAACACACTCTAACAAGCTTAACAGCCTTTTGTGTAAAATTTGCTTAAAACATGGTTTTTTTTAAACGTGTCATTTTACCGAATTTTCATACCAGAAATGAATGCTCTCTGAGTTGAGGAATGTATACAGATGTTAGAAATACATGAAGGAAAATGAATGCTTATGCCTTATTATTATTTATTTATTTATTTATTTTTAAGATACAGAATATTAGTGACTGTATCCAATCCTAGGCCAGGAAGGGATGAGCCAGAAGGCTCTGAACCTAAAATGGCATGTCAGTGTTAGATTGATTGAAAGTGACTCACTATTGACAGCACAGAAAGAGGAGTTCAATACCTTCATCATGGCTAGCAATATGCAAGGCAGTTCTCATGCAAAGTTCCAACCTGCAGTGATTAGTGCTGATTCAGCTGGAGGCTGCAGCACACGAGACCAGAGTCACACATGGACAGAAAGCACACCTGGTTAAATACTTCCATTAAAGGACTACATCAGCCATAAAATGCCAATGCAGCTTACAGTCAATGAAGGCTGGTGGGGAAACAATAAACTGTGTCTAGTTTGTGTAGCACTAACTAGCTTTTCCTATAGTCCTTATGAAAGTATTTGAGGATGAAATATTGCTTAAAGCATCCCTTTGTCAGGCTCGAGTATATGTGTGGAAATCTGGGAAAATCATCCCAATAACATTTTGACATTTTCTACTCTATATATTCTGAAAAGGACCCACTTACCTGAACTGAAATATTTTGTACGTATCTCAACAAGAAGTAATGTTACAACATCAATAGTGAGAAGGGAGAAAATTGCATTTTAAAGTTTTCATTACGACCATGGTGCAGGAGAATCACAGACGTTTAGACAGCTCTAACTACAAGCTGAATATATCAGGGCTTTTCTACAACACCATGCTATCTAAGAATATGATCACAGCACAACCTGAACACAGACGTTCACTGAGAAACTCACACTTAACTAGTACGGTATAGGCATACTGATTGTTTTTATTACCACATTTAATAAATAGAAACATTAGAAAGTAACCTAAATAACCTAAATATCAAGGTAAGGTTAGAAAGTAATCAAATAACAATATTTCCAAGTTCCTTCGGCTTGTGTCCACATGTCTGATTTGGCTAAGTTTTTACACCGGATGCCCTTCCTGACGCAACACTCCCATTTATCCGGACTTGGGACCGGCACTCAGAAATACACTAGACTGTGCACTCCCTTGTGGCTGGTTTGGCTTCCCTGCCTGGGAATCGTGGTGAGAGCCCAAAGTTCTAGCCACTAGACCACCAGAGAAGCCAACAATATTTCCATGTGTTTCTGATAAAATATGTTTATAATATCCTAACGTAGAGGAAATGCATTTTGGTCAAAATCTGATTTTTCATCATCTTTGTGTGCCAGAATTCAGACACATTGTTTTCTAAGGTCACCTCACATATGCCATTGCTGCTTTATAACATATAATCAATTAATGAATTGCAGATGCTCTGGCAAAGTTTTACACGCCAGATCATAAGATAAGATAGGATGAGATAAGATAAGATAAAATAAGAAAAGAAGAGAAAATTTAGTTTAGCAGCAATCTGGTCAACTTGCAGTTACAATATGACGCACCATATATTACAAAATTAAAAAAAATAATAATATTGAATAAAAAGAAGAAGAAATCAAGTACAAGTCTATATTGTTGTACGACATTATATTGTGCAGTAATAGATGCACAGTCTCTTTATACAAATGCCATTAAAAACAGATTTGTTATTACATCCTATAAATGAATAAGGCGCTTATAAAAGGAGTCCACCCAGATCAAGTAACACTAAATTACACCCCATCCAGAGATCGAAGCTGCACTGCATTTTCATTCTTAAAGAGCAATGGAATGCATTTTAAGCAACGCTACAGCAGTGGCCATAGATTCACTTCAGATAGCCAAACATGGAGGATTTCTGTGCACAGTTCTGCCACTTCTCTGGTCACATGTCCCTTATAGATAAGCCACAGGGTCTGCCAGATATAATGCATCCCTTCCACGAGCACAGTAAAGCTGATTGAGCTACAGGCTACAGTTCACCTCCAAATCCTCAGTCATGACAAACCCCTGATAGGAAAGCCACATGCAGCAAGTTGAGGATTTGAAAGCTGGTCACGTTGAACAAATACCGCTGTTCACATTTGCCAAAATGAAACAGTGTTACTGAAGGAGTTGTGGATGTGGACTAAGAAACATGTATGTTTATAATATTGACTGGTCCTGAGGAAACCCGCTCACAGTAAAACATCTGCATATGAAGAACCATATCTAGTTACTATACATATACATGAATTATTTGTGTTGTATATGACACATTATATTCCGAGGTCGATCTTACTCCATAGACTAAATGATATACTCTTTAGTGCTAATTGAGTTGTAGTAACTGACAGTCTAAATTTAACCTGTGTGGATAGCATAATTAATTCATTATTCGGTTCCTAGCATTCTTAAATTATGCAGTGGTACCTCTTTTGTAGCCACGGTTAGTATTATGATTATGAGCAAGGTGAAATGCAGATAATTAAATCACATAGAAAAAAGCCTATTCATCATAGCCAGACTGTCAGCTAGTCAATGGGGAGTCTTTCTCGTGCGCTCGTAGACAGCACAGAGACACAGATGGAGATGCGCACCCATGTGTGTGAAAACAATATTCAGAATGCAGATCTAGGGTAAGTCCGGAGAGTTTTGTAAAAGGCAGTATCAGACAGAATCGTGGCCCAGATACTTCTGCATTCTTTACAAAAAGGAAAACAACTAAAGGATAAAAAAAAAAAATCTCCAAGCATGATGCTCCTATTCATACTTCCTGTAAATTCAATTTGCAATCGAATCCATTCTTGTCTAGTGGCTTATGAAAGGCAATATATTTTATCAGTTACTTGAGAGTTGATGAGAATATACTGAGCTGTGTTATTGAAGTGAAACTCTTCCTATCATCACGCATCAAAAGGAAACTGGGCTGCATCAATAAGTGGTCGATTTCATTTTGAATCTAATCTCCAGTGGTTATGGAGCTGATTAGAAATAAGTAGACAGGACTACAGTATGACTAGCAGTATATAGTGGTATCTTTATTTTATCTGTATGGAAGCAGAAATACTGATATGCATGAAACGGTATTACAGGTCAAGAATATCAGCAGTTGTATAGGTATCAGAATTTTGATCCAGCAGGGCTCACTAAGAAATGCAGCAGCAAGCCGGTTGAGATGTCTTCCGTAATGTTAATAATCAAGTGATGTCAGTGATATTGCTCAGCGCCACAGAGCATCCCATCAGCAGATTGACCAGCTGGGCTATATTACCCACGTCTGCACGAATCATGCATTATCTTGTCTTTTCCATTGCCTTGTTTTTATGCTGGTCCTCAAAGTCAACCAGGAGACATGATATGCTTTGCATTATTTTAAATTTGTTGCCGTTAAGGTGAAGTGGCTACAGAATTACAATCATTGTCTCAGATCAAGTGTGAACCCTCACACAGAGCTGTGTTTATGTTAATAATGAGTTGTCTCCATAAATCCAACAGAATGGATGGTGAACTTTGCTGCTTCAGGATGTATGACTAAGCAACATGCTTCTCAAGTGCTTGTAAATCAGTCTCTTTTTCCTGCAAAACATTTCATGCAGTATTCATTACAACTCTGATTATGCACTTTATTTTTAACACACTTAAAAATGGTATGTATGAGACGGTTTTTAGTTTCACAGAAATGCTGCTAGCCATCTCAACCATGGGTAATATATTCCTAAGAGGTAATAAAAAATAGACTATTAGGATATTTAAACAACATGGTCTGAAAGTAAAGATAATGTATAGCTTGTCTATAGGAAGAGAGCTGACAACAGATTCTGTCCATATTTCCTTCGTACATAACAACATATTATGAAGTGCAACTATACGGCTGTGGCCACAAGGCTCAAAACAGCACTAGGACACAAGGTAACATTTTCTACTGGTTGAACATCAACATTTTAATATAGAGACTCCATTCTGCATGATGATATCCTGGCAAGACAAAGGCTAATGACTAAGATCAGTCATCATTAGTTGTGATGCACAGGGAGAATATAGAAAACAGAAACAAGTTTCCATTACATAATTGATGTTACTGGTGCTTATTTTTGATGGATGACTAGATAATTATCCTTTCAGTCTTAACATCAGAGTTTACCACTCCGTATCATGTGGCACAAAAGTCTAAATAGGATTAACCGTTCTCTGGGTCTAAGAGTAAAAGATAATAAAAGATTAAAATTGCTTTTGAAATATTAGTGAGGAAATGCATTTGAAATCCGTGTATCTGTAATTGCCCATGTTATGTAATAGACTGGCTTGAACATGTAAAAATGCAGTTATATCAGTTGTACAATATTTAACTATTTCCTTTTGCATCAAGATTAGAAAACTAAATTTTGTTCTCATCCCTGATCATGGCATCTCTAACTTCACCTCTACATCTTCTGTCCAATAAATGGAATTTTTTTTTCCATTTTTAATCAGTAAGCCAATATTTGAAGCAGTGTTTTTCACAGTACTTCACAAAATGCAAATGTCTATACAGTAAATGTCATTACACATTTTAAAAACTATCCATTTGGCATTTTGAAAACATTTTATTTACAAACAGACGTGATGAATATGCACAATGGGGCACTATGTTCCTAGTCCTTGATTAAAAATTAATCCTTTCCAAGCATCACTTCATGCACTAGCTCCGTTCTAAAATGGCAACATTTCTGATGAAAGAGCAATCTGGATGTCTATCTTAAGTACTATTAAGAGTAGTAAGAGTAAAGCTTACTGTAAACTCTGCCTCACCCCTCTGCAGTAAAATATGGCATCAATATATAGAGTTAATTCTTGCTTTTTGACTTTATTGATTTTTTTAACACAAGTCCTGTTATTACCACAGAGTTATTATGCATTTTAATCTTCATTATGGGATTTTTGTTTTATTTTCCCTTCATAGCTGTGAATAGAACCAGGAACTTGTGTCGTTACTGCTTCCCCACTTCCATGTAGCTCTCTAATTGGATCCCTACAACTTTACTGCTCTACAGTTTACAACTTACACTCAATGTAAGAGAACATCATGAAGGAAATCACTCTCGATGTTCCTAAACCATTATTTAAGACTTGCAGGATTTTTTAAATGAACATAACATTTTCCCCATGAAGTAATAATCCAGTAGTAGATATACTGCAACATGTTGTTTATAAAAGAATAAAGCCAGAAACAAACAAGTATAACAATTATGACAATATATAGTATATAGAGAAAACAGCAGTTACTGCAACAAGCCTTATGCCTGGATGTGTTATGTGCTTTGAATTGTTCTTTAAAAATGACAGCATACCCCTTGGGTCCTTTTAGCATTTTTGTAACAAGCAATCTCAGGTTTTGTTTTGTTTCCTACCCGAATAAATTTAAATGAGATTCATTATGCTTAACCTAATTAAAACCTGGCTGCAAAATCTTATCGGTGCGCACACACTGGTAAACGAGTTGCTTTTCTTGCGTCTATGTCCAGCAGCCATAATATAAACTGAGCATGATCATAAACCTACTTGCAAATGAACAAACCAGGTAGTTACATCAGAGAACTCTCCTATTTATTCAATTTAGAAATGAATGGTAATTATAATGAGTAAAAAAATCATAAAAATGTACAAGATCTTGTAATCCTCTACTGCAGTATAAACCTCTACAGTGAACAACTGAATGGATTTCACTATAACAGAGATGCATCTGTAATTTGAGCTTATACTTGAGCTGGTTTGAGTAACACAGAGCCTATAGGCTTCAGCTGGTTTATATATAAAACTAGAAATATCCTAATTGCCACAAACAGAAAAACAATTTACACAAGCATGCATAAACAGTAATAGAGTTGGCACTTTGTTTAAAGGCTAGCTACACTGCGGCTTCATGACAGATCCATAAATATTGCATGAATACAGTGCAGAGGAGAAATGGAGGATTTATGTAAGGCTTATTTCAAAACCTGTGAGATGGCAAATGTTTTTAAGAATATTACTTTCTTTCTCGGAAGTTATCATTTTGTTTTTGCTAAAAGCGCATTCATGAAAAATTAGGCTACTTTACGTACAGTATACGGAGTATATACCATGATAATGAGTAATTATTTGATAAAACTTGGCAAACACCCTACAACCTATAGTTAGCCTAATAGTTATTCAAGGTGTACATTAAAATAGACAATTGATGCCAGCACTTGCAAATTTAAAACAAACAAGAAACAAATAATTATGTACCGTTTTTATGACTTGACATATATGAAGTCAGATAAAATGTAACCACTTCACCTGCGTGTGTTTGAATTCATATTCATTTCTTATGAGATCAGGTTTGACATGTAGAAGGGATCAAGTCATGCAAAGGTGAGAGTATATTCATCTCTAAAGTGCATTCATCTTGTTTCTGCTGTGGATATATTGATGGCAAAACGAGCTGTTTATTCTACCACTGCCTTGCAGGAAACATCTTTTCGTGTTTAGTATATTTGTGGTGTAATCTTGTTTTCTGGTACCACGTATATTTGAAAGCAGTGACTTTATTTGCAGGTACACCTGAGTCCTGAGTCTCAGCAACTTGCATTTGTATAGACATGTCTGAAACATACAGACATATCTGAAAAAGGTGTGCAAAGGCACAGGAAAACAACAACTTGTTCTTTATCTAGAATTAATTAAAACAGATCACCATCAGAAAGTTGTTCTATCAGAAAGACATATGGAGCTATTTGTGGCAGGTGTGATTGTGCTGAATTTGAAGCAGTTGCAGATGCAGATTTATTATATTGGTATGAGATTGTGCAATGCAGAGTAAATTGGCATATCTCCTGTGTATCCATGCCATTTTTGAACATCCACATGCGTAGTTCTACAAAACTTTGTGTAGGCTGTGGTAAACTCTACTATCAGGAGACAAGTTATATCTTATAAACGTTGTACTGCTTGACTGAGATAACCATAGCGTGTGTAAACACCGCAAATGCCATTATGCTTTAGTGAAATATACAGTGCTTTACATAAATATTCACCACGTTGGACTTTTTTGTAGTGTTACTACTTTGAACTGAAGTGGAGTTAATTGGGATTATATGTCATGAATCTACACAACTCTACATAATACTTACTTGCTTATTCTGCTTCACTCCCAGTGGAGCAAAAGGCATCAACAAATCTCCTCCAGCCTTCCTTGTCCCCAGTGAGCAAGCCGACTTCATTCCAGGTCTTGCACATCATCTTCTTCTCCTCCTCCGCAATCCTCTTTCAAGTGCCAAGTGGTATAACCCATAATACTGACAATTTTTCTTGGCAAATTTATTAACAATTTTTTTTTTTAAATCATAAAAGTTGGGATTGCAGAAGTTATCTCCTCCTCCAAACCCTTCATAAAGCTGTTCATGGATGTGAGACAGCATTCCTAAACAAGCAGCATCAGAAAGACCAAAGAGCTATCCAAACAAATACAGAGGAAGGTTTGGAAAAGGTTCAGAGTTTGTTTATAACAAATATTACAAAAAACAGGTTTACATCCTATTCCCGTCCTATAAGGTCCATTATTATGATTCTGCCTAGAGCAGGGTGTCCAAGAAAATTCAGTGACGGGGTAAAGAGGACATTAGTCAGAAGTAACCAAGAGGCCAAGGGTAACTCTCAAAAAGAGTACAAGGTGGTGATTACTTATACAATCCACTGTAAAGTTTTGCAAACGTCTTTGTGCTTTCCTAAATTCAGACCTGCAGTACGATTGCATTTTATATTTTTTTAGGTAGCTTTGTCCCTCAAGACTCATACTTTTACATCAAGGGGGGAATTTTACTGACACTGCAAACATCCAATCACAGAGACTTTTGCGAAACATGTAAGAAAAACAAATGTGAATCAAAAAACAGCCATGTGTGCAACAACCTTGAAACAGCATAGTTTACTATGACTCAAGAAGATGCTTTTCAATAAAACTGTGATTCCCCAAACATCATTTTTTTCCAGTCGAGTGATTTCAGTAGATCTTGTTCCAAAAAGCTTGCTATTGTGATGGAGTTGAAAAGTTTGTTTCCCTGTTGAATTGAGAAAAACTATGTACAGCAGTATGGCTAGACAATGAAATTTTAACTGGAAGGATTCTGCTAGTTGTGTACAATGTTCAACCACCCTCACGTTTCTGAAAAGAGATTTTCCATGAAGTCTGATTCTTCTCAGCACAGCAGCGTCTCCTCACTTGGAGAACATAACAGACCACACATATGAAGTATCATAAACCTTTTTCCAAAACAAGTACTATTGCAGCTACCCAGTTTGTTAGCTGCCTTTTTTTCAGCTTGGGCTTTGATTCTTAGCCATGCAAGCCAGAGAGAGATTACGCAAATATACTTAGACATGCAGCAGGTCTTAATGCAATCCCACATTTAACCACGCCTCTACCTGCTACAGGAACGCTTGGAGGGTCTGGTGGTCCCCTTCCAGTGATGGGCTACAATCAGTAGTTGATTATCTACAAAATGACCTACTGTATATGGTAGAGTTACCTGGAAAAAGAATCCAATGATTCTCAATATTACATTGTAGATTTATTAGTAAAATTGCAGCTCAGTATAATTTCTATGAAATAATTCATATTACTACTAAGTTAAACCTCATACACTTATACATACATACTATGAATGTATATATGTATATATCTCTCCATCTCCATCCTGCCATTACCTATACCACTTATCCAGCAGGGTCGCCGGGAAGCTGGAGGCAATCCCAGCTGACTTTGGACGAGAGGCGGGGTAGACCCTGGGCACACCATAATCCGTCACATGGCTAACACAGAGGCGAACACTTGGCTAGCAGGTTTGAACACAGAACCTTCCCTTCTTGCTGTAAGGTGACAGTGCTAACCACTGTTATTTAAGGTCTTTTTACATGACCGTTCACGTGACCATTATGTGGAAAGAATTTTGTATCAAGATCTAGCAAGCAAAATAAAATTGTGTCAGTGTTATTTTTATGATAGGGCTGTTGGAATGGTGTGAGGACTTATGTAGGAATATTAAAAATTGCATTCCACTGAATTTTCGTTCCCCAAACTCTGGTTTTCAAAGCTCTGGCAGCTCATTGCAAAGCAGTGTTCTTTAAATATTAGTGGTATTGCTGCAATGTTGATGCATGGTCCTGTACCCTGTGAAAGAACCTTAACAATCTTACGAAACCCAACAAGATGTTTAAGTGAGAAATAGGTTTCAAGTTTAAAAAGGCCCAGAACCCCATAGTGCCTAACAAAATAATCTCTTAGGGCTGGAAAATGATATATGTAATACCAGTTTTAAGTAAACCAATAAACTGAATCCAGAAATGAATAAGTAACAGCTTATGGAATTGAGGACAAACTAGAATGTGTTAAAGTTATAGTAGCTTTTGTATTGTATTGGAGATTCAGCTCATGATTTCATTTTGGTTTTATTTTTATCTCTGTCATTTATTGGGTTTGTACACACACACAGACACACACACACATATACACACACACACACACAAACACGTCTATCTCACTATCCTTGTGAGGACATTTCATTGACATAATTATTAATTAAGCTAATTAATGCTATGCCTGCTCCTAAACCTAACCCTAACCTTCACCTTTGTAAAAAAGGAAACTTTTTGCTTCTTTTATTTTTTCTTATTTTTGTTTTTTTAAAAACAGTGAGGACTATCCAAATGTCCCTTCAAGGCCAAAATTGTCTGATCTTACCATCCTTGGTCTTACTATCCTTTATTAATTTTTATTTATTTTTAAGTGATTTGCTAGAAGCACATTCAACCTTGCTGTACTTGAGTTAAAACACACTGGAGTAATACTATTCCTGGATTCCTGATGCTTTGTGTGTGTGTGTGTGTGTGTGTGTGTGTGTGTGTGTGTGTGTGTGTGTGTGTGTGTGTGTGTGTGTGTGT
>JAQQZR010000003.1:9111505-9123008 GCA_030068235.1 Notoglanidium macrostoma
GTGTGTGTGTGTGTGTGTGTGTGTGTGTGTGTGTGTGTGTGTGTGTGTGTGTGTGTGTGTGTGTGTGTGTGTTCAGATTAACAGATAAATTGCTGCTTCCTCTGAAGAGAGTATTAACATGCTTTTCATCATTTTGGCTGATTCTATATTTGAGTGATGGCTTTATTGTGTTAAAAATATTTAACACAACAAAATAAGTTAGCAACATATGTTCCACTGAGATAACATGTGGCTCACTCAGATTAACATATGCCTTGAACTATAATAAGCGTAGTAGCATTTCTCACTCTCTAATCAACCAGACCTCCTACGTTATTATACAAAGTACAACATTTTTTTTTTACATTAAGTCTTCTTTGAGCTATAGGGGTCGATATGTGTAATATTTTCTCAAGGTTACTTTACTCTGTTGGCATTCTCTCACAGCCTCCTTAATGACCTCTGTGCTAGAGACTGTTGTCTAGTCCAACACCGAAACATAAAAATAGAAATTATTCATCAGTTTCAGCAAAAATTAATACTGGAACCAATGCTGCTTACTTTATATATGCATGAGGTTGGCAGACTGTTTGGACACTCAAGTGCATTTTCATGCTGATGATGCAGTGATATATTTCTGTGCTATCTCTATCATTTCTCAGCTGGAAGAATCGCAGAGGGATTTTAGCTTTATTTACAAATGTCCATGGTGCCTATGTCTCGTTTCACATGCACAAGTTTCCTGAACTTAAAATATTTAAGCAAAGCTTAAGTCATTTTGATGACTTATACCACCCAGTGAGCCATCCTAGATTGTCTTATCCTCTTGGAAATGATTGTCTGGTGTTTGTTTCAACCGAACCACTGCATAGTCTGCATCAGATGTGGAAGCTATCTGTGCTTGGGCCCACATGCTGAGTGATATGATTCATACATCTTGTCATATTATTTGCTGGTTTTACTTTTGTCATGCTGTGGAAATGGTTGTTATGGTTATTGATATATAAAACCAGACTTTCATATGACTTGGGCACTATACTTAGTTCACCTTTGCTTGCACTGAGAGCAGAATGAAAAGAATTCAATTATAAATGATTAAAATACAAGATGAGCTCTTAATTTGTAGGGATTCCTACATGATGGCATGCCCTAGATGTCACAACATGCTCTGCGTGTCATGTCTTTGTTGCTTGGGTATTGGTACCACAGGAAAATAATAATAAAAAAAAAATATCAAACCTAAACCCCAACATTTTGCAAACCTGAGTGCCCAAAAGGGACAAGGGAATTGTGCAATCAAGCCATAGTTTGGACGGATTTCTTTAATCCACATTATGACACCAGGAGGCTTTGCTGTCTATATAAAGGAATACCCTTTACAGTTTCTTATAAGTTCATTGCTATTGAATTGAATGTAGGACCCTTAATCATCAGGCTTGTCAGAACTGCTCCTAAAACCTGATGAAGTATAAATATGACTAAAACAGTTACAGCTCACAGCAGGAACTGGGTGTTATCAAATTCCTTAGACTTGCTTTCAGTGATGGTGTAGTTCATGTTCCTAATATAGATGCTTTAATAAAAAATAGCAATGGAGGCGTGCAGCTTTTAACTAGGCCAGGCTATTCTTTTATAATTCCAAGCATCATACTTGATAAGATGTACATTGTAATCAGAAAGCAAACAGGAACCAAGTACGATACCACTTCCCAGGGAAGACAAACCGACATGCATACATCTCAAACACCCATGGCGCTAGCTAAAGTCCAAATGGTAGGATGTTTAATTGGAATGCTTATCCTTGGAAGCAAACCCTAAAAAGCATATGTGTTCTGAAGCAGCGGGGTCATAATCGTCACTTAGATGGACAAGTCACACTGCCAACTCCAGTAGATTTATACAAGTGGGCACATGATGAACGCCATGGCTTGTCAGTGAAACAGGTGACTGAAATGGAAACATCTGCAGATGTATGTCCTTATGCTCATGTGCTTGCATGGCTTGGAAAGTCTTTGTTAACTACTTTATCATACTTTATCAAATTCTTCTAAACAAAGAACTAAGTTGAATATAATAATCACTTGTTTTGAACTGTGGTGCTTTTTTAGTCACACCTCTGTCCAATAGAGAACAATCTTGCGTCAGAGTAATAACTTTGTGATATCGTTGAGTCCCTTAGCTCAGCGAAGGATACGTGCTGGTACAGGAACTCTATTTAATATTCCTTTGGCGTAGTCATCAGTACCAACTCACCGATCTCTGCCCCACAGACAGTGTTTTTGGATGTAAAGCATCCCATTGCCAAAGCAGCCTCTGCCCTTCAAGGATGTGCTGCACTGGTTTATGATTAAGGCTATGTTCATTATCTTTATCAGTCATCACTTATCACTTATCATTGGGCATTTAGGCTGTGGGACTTGATTTAAATGCACTCCAAATAATATTATAAAATTGTTAGCCGAGCACGCTGTGCTGGTATTTGCAGCACTGTGTAGTCAATGTGCCTTTACAATGTTCATTACCGAGGCAATAAACACATAGCTTGAGCTCATCTTCAGTTTCTAATGGGGTCCATGGTAAGGGGAAAACCAGCTCCAACCTGTGGTCTGACCCTAGATCTGTGTAATGGACCTCAGATCTGCATAATAGTGAAAATAAAGCCAACTTATCAGACTGACCAATGAACAGCAAGAAGATGCAAGAGAAACCATTGCTAAAATAATAAAAAACAAGTAAAATAATCAAATAAAATAATGCTCAGAGTAATAAAAACTACACAGTACAAGGTCCATATGGTGTACATGCAGTTTGACGTTTGTATAAATGAGGAAAAAAGAAGAAAAGTGAAAGATGGCTGTAAGACAGCTGCATTTAATACAAATGCAGTTTCGCAGTATGATTTATATAAGCGCACACACAATAGGGTATCTAGTTGATTCTTACTGTCCCTGCCAGTTCCATTTACATGAAATATACACGCAATCAAGCTTTAGTCTAAGCTAGTTTTAAATGTTTGCCAAAATATAAAATGGACACACATTGCTGTAGTCAGACTAGCATCTGGCTTTGCTTTTTACATGTTTCTAAAACCTTTATGGTGCAATCCAGCTGGATGTAAAATGTATTTCTGGTTAGACTCTAAATTTGCTCTCAATCTAAATTACACACTTGCCTCTTCAGGTCTCTGGACTTAATAGTAATTGACAAAAGGGCAAGTGAGCAGCATTCTCGGTGCTTGTCTTAATTGGGGTTATGTGTTGACTGAAATTGAATGCCTTCCCATTGAACAGCTGACAGGATACTAATGTGTCAAGGTGTCCTGTTGATAAATTGGGGCTACGACATGAAATGACCTCTTAATAAATAGGATAAAACTCAATTGACATTTTCACTATTTCATTCTTTTCCTCTACTTGTTTTTTTTCCCCTCCTTCTGTACACAGTACAGATCACAGTTTAAAAAAAAAAAACTTGTAAGTTCAGAACCCAGATGAGACCTTTGGCTAATTGTGCTGTGAGGTGTTACCAGAAGTGAGGGAACGATGAGGACTGCTCTATTTTCTGTCTATATGCTCATAATTACAGCAGTGTCAGGCATGTTGAACTACATCAGTACTGTTTTCTATTCTACATTTATGAAGATTTTGTCTCAATTTTAGTTTTTTTCACGATTTTGTCTTAATTTTGTTGATTTTGATTTGTCAACTCAGAAATTTCAGATTTGAAATATAAATCAACTTACTACAAAAATACTAACCTAAAATGTGTCCTCTCACTCTGAGACCTTTATAAAAATCTACAGTGTCCACTGAAGCATTTTTATAAATAAGTAATAAATGAATAAATAAATAAATAAATAAATAAATGCGGTTATGTGTGCAATCCGAACATACTTAACTATAATTTTTGAATAATTTGCTATAAGAAACTGATTTAAAACTGAATACCAATTAAAAAAAAAAAATCTAATTAAATTCAGTTGAGTACTCAATAGACTAAGAAAATCAGCTAAGTTGTATTATTGTAGGCAAGGTCCAAGGACAGAAGGTTGCTGTAAGATATTCTTCCAATTAACTGCCAGTGTTATGGCTTGAATTACAATCTTTCCAGAAAATCAGCAAAGTTCAAAATATCCCCTCACAATAATCTGCCTGTTACCATTTCTGTCACGTTGTAAAATGCACAAACAGCCTGAGACCATGTTGAATTATAGTTACAATGCACATCATTATTTGTTCACATAGTGTAAACAGCACTCCTTGTGCATACCGAGTACGCTCAATTCAGATGTAGGGGAACACATTGACCAGCAAACACTGTGCTATAAACACTCCGGGAAATTCACTCAAGTCGCCTGCAACATGCGAGACGAAATTTATTCTTCCTTGAAAAACAGGCAGACTCCTCAAAAAATAATAGTGGTTGATTCAAGGTGATTGTCCTTGAAAAGAGCAGCATCCAAACAGTGACCTCTACAGTCTAGAGATTTCCCAGTAGAGCTGCTCTCCTCATTCACTGGCTGACCCGTTCTCTTTTGTCAGCGCAAGCTTCTTTTCTCTGTCCTTCTTCCAAGCTTATTACAAATGAATGTGACAGCTGAAGAGAGAACGGGCCCATCAGTTAGTGGCACCGGAGTGCAGATATGATGGATGATGAGAAAGTTCCCCTTTAAACTTGGGGCTCTGACCTTCTTGCAGGTAATGTTACATGTACCCTGGCCTTTTACAGATAAAGAGGCAAACCTCATCAGCTTGGAGACGCAGACAGTTAGCAGCGCATCAATCCTGAGGATTCTTGCACAAGGGCCAAGGTCACAACAATGCAATAAATTGGAAAGCAGTTTTAAAGCAGCAGCATTTAAATGGCGGAATTTTTTTTTTTTTAAGTGTTTTTAAAAAATGTCAGCAATAGGTTCTTAAGAAATACTAACAGGCATGGTGAAATTCAAGAGCTGCGTTTATCTTAACAAAGCACCAAGGAATGAAATACGAGAGGTGAATAAAAAAGTTGGAGTACTATTCAGAAGACAAGGTAGCTTCATTCTGTAGCTCAAATGAATCAAGTGTCTTTGAAAGTAAGTGTATAAAAGTGTATAAAAAAATTCTGGATTAACCTGGAATAATTTATTCCACATTTAATCAATAACACTGAAATTGATGGCTGTAAGCATTGTAATGCATATAAGTTAAAAACTGCTATATTCTTTCTATAAAACATAGAGTATAGATACTATATTCATTTATTTACTAGGCATTGGGATAGTTGGACAACACACTTCCTATTCAAAGTGAATAACATGAAGTTAGCCATTGTCCTTTATTTTGATGCTGCATGTATTGCACATAGCACTTTAGTCACTGTAGGATTTTCTAAGCAGGTTTTATATTGAAGAAATTCTGAGGATTACAAAAGTCATGCGGGGGATTACATTTTAGCATCTGTAATCACTATTTTAAGCCAGGAAGACTTGATTAAACAGTTCAATTCTGCTTGTCAGTGAACCCCCTAGGCAACCACTTGAACCTGGGCCAAAGTCAACTTCCACCATTACAACAGGGTTGAACTTAACCAGAAATACAATGTATCATTTGGGCATGGGTTCGCTTTAAATATAATATTCTTCATTAGATGAAAATATAGTGAGATAATGTTTTCTGTTTAAAAGTCTTAAGCCTTACAGCATTGGCCTTAATAAATAATATTTCAAACATTACTGACAAAAACAACACTGTAAAAATGTTTTCAGTAGGTGGGTGTGTTTTAGTAGTATATTAATTATTAATCACACCTCTCAAAGCACATCTGCATTTATCATGATGTTTGTGAAGTCATGTGATAAATAGAACCACTGGATATAGTTAAGAAATTAGGCATTTTGGTTATCTTTTCTAATCTTCAAAGATCAAGGATACCTGTTTTCTTTCTCGCCCTTTGGGTACTTCAGCTGCTCTATGAAAACAGCTTTGCTCCCAACACTGCACCTCACAACACGCTTTTTTCCTGGTGTAATGCTGTGAACTAGAACAAGTAACACTGAAATAAATTACAGTGCATGGCACTCACAGAACTGACAGAAAAAGCCCCCACTGTGAATAAAATGTTCTTATTCACTTACTGTGTTATTTTGGTACTCCTATTGTATTTGGGGTTTTTTTCCATGTTTTTGTCCAGTTTGAAATTTCATTCAAGTTCAAGTGTGAGTGAAGTCCAAGTTCCTAACTGAAGTCCCCATCTCTGGCTTGAAATGAGACCTTTGGTATGGTTCATACTTGACGAATGTAGCATCGTATAAATATGCAACACAATTTGCACCACGTGAAAAAAGCCCCAAGCAAGTGACCTTGTATACACCTACTTTAACTTGCCCCCAGTGAACTGTAATCAGTAAAAAAAAAACGTCAAACAGTTGCTAATTCATTATATATATATTACACTTATACAGAGCACGCACACAGCCAGTCTGTAAACAACATCTGTTCAACTTGAACACATCCTATGGAGTCTCAATAAAAAAGTTTATTGAAGGCTGGAGCTAAAGGTGATACATGACAATATGTATACATAGTATACATACATGTATGATAGCTAAATTAAATCTAAATGGACATTTATGAAGGCTTATTCAAACAGGTGTCAGTCATGACAATTGCCTTAGTAGCTCAGTGGTATGTCTGAGTCATATAATGATAATCATGTGACATGGCTTGCCTAGTGAGTTTAACCGAAAAACATATAAAATCTTCTGCAGTGCATCTTGTACTTATTATCATTTGATGGAAATAACACTTATATGAAAACCATCTGTGTGCATGATGGGTTGTGTGGTCGAGCATCAGCTGAGGACGGGGAGGGTGGTAGGTTGAACCAGCAGGCAATGTGTGATGATTCTCTCCTGTGTCTTGTTCCTGGCAATCTACATTTATATATTTCCTTGTGCTTTGAGTGATTGCCATAACCAAAGAAAGTGTAAGTGATAGAACTGGCAGAGTGTGCAGCACACACCCACACAAACCGAAGAGCGTGATCTTGAACTTTGCGAGTGAAAGTTGTGAGTTCATGACAGACCCTTTTCAGTTGGTTTTGGGATTTTCTTAGTTTTTGAAAATGTGCCAGAATGCATAGTGAGAATCAATGCAAGCCCAGAGCTCTGCTAGAATTCTGCCGGCCTCCTGAGTCTTCCCTCATATACTCGGTTCTATAGTGGGTCCCGGGATGTTGGAAGACTCAGACGATGCCATGGAAGCCCTCCGACTCAACAAGATCATAAAGGCCTTCACCGGCCTCCACCAAACCGCAAGCGTTTAACATCTTGCACAAGAGCAGCAGCAGTGCTTCGAAGCCCTCATGCAGGAGCAGGCTGAGAGCTGGCAGCTACTCCATAATATGCTGCAGTCCACCACATCTCCAGTTGTGTTCCCTGCTTCTATTCCACCCCTAATGCTCACCAAGGTGCCTCCACTGACAATCCAGAGGCCTTCTTAGAGCTTTTCAAGCATGCTGCAGATTCATGGGAGAAGCCAAAGGAGAAATGGGTTCTCTGACTCATTCCCTTGATCGGAGAAAGCCTAGCTTGCTGCCCACCAACTTTTGTCATGGACACAGCTGGAGTATTCCAACATCAAGTGGGCTGTCCTGCAGCGGGTCGGCTGGACACCAGAGAAGCATCACCGAAGCTTCTGTTCACTGCATCTCCCTGAGATTGGCCGCCCCTTACCTAAGTGCAGCAGCTGAAGGACTCATATCGCCGCTGATCAATGGCGAAGGAACGGGACTTGGAACAGATCATCAAGCTGGTAGTCCTGGAACTCGGTTTTTTCCCAATTTTTCCTCCCCTGTTCTTCTCTGATGTCTCCCCCAGCTTCCTCTCTCTGTGCATAGGTGGAATCTTCTGTGCCCACCAGGACTGCGGCAGGGCAGGTTGGCTGGTGAGGTGCAGAAAGACAGGCATTTCCAGGATCAGTGTTCCCTTCTGGAAGTGGGAAGACTGATGTGGATCCCTGACGTGCCACAGGCCACCGTGTCAAGTAGGAATGTACCACGTGTCTGTGAGTACACAATTGGAGTACCCATCAGGCCTTGGTGGACTCAGGGTGTAACCAGACCGACATCCATCAAAGCCTGATTCAGTGTGGGGCATTGGGAAATGCAGGACTGCTGAAGGTGAGATATGTTCCTGAGTCTCCACTGGAGGCAAAAGCACAAAGAAACACAAATAAGTAAACTAGCTGTAACAACACATAGATGAGAGTCATCACGTGGTACCTGCTGTTTCAACCCGCCACCTCTCCGTCCGCAGATGCTCGACCTCACCCCCACTGTTAAATAGTAACGGGGTTAACAATCTTATAAATATTTAAATTAAACCCACTTTTGTTAAGGTTCAATAAAAATGCAAATGACCTCTTGACTGAGCATTTGATGTTTTAAGCATAGTTAATGTACTTCATCTTTTGCTACCCCACAGCTTTGAAAATGTGAAAAACAAACTTGGCCATGCTTTCTTTCTGTCTTTATTGGAGCTTGTAGTAAAAAACAAAGCTGTTCAGGGCTTAGTATCAGTCCCATCTGCTCATATCACTAGCCTGCTCTCTCATCAGACAACCTTCATTAAAGCCTTTTGATTGCTCCATCTCAAAAGAGATTCATTTTTTAAAGTTTTTAACGTTTTCATAGATATCTCTAACCTGATGCTTCTGGGAAACTCTCATAGGACTTGCCATAATGGACATTTGATGACCCAGTGTCACTGACTGTAATTTTAGAGCCATGCAGGCACAGAGCAACAACTTTCACAGATGAAAATCAAACAGGCGCAAAGCACTAGAGGTTTACCAAACTGCCTGAGTAAATTGAAAAGCATTTTCTGCCTTGTTATTGCACCAACAAAAAATGACATTTCTGCCACATACTGTTCTGGAGTCATTTTGCTCCCCCTTTTTACTCTGTAGTGGAGTGCTGTAAGAGTCAATATCTTGAGTCTTATCCACAAAGGTCTGATGTGGTTGCAGGTTTTCATTCAATAAAAGCCGGAGTCACAGCTGATAGACTCAGTGGTCATTTGACGTCTGAGACCATCTTATTAAATAAGAAGTATCAGATGTGGTTGCTGCTTGGCTGGAATAAAATAACAATCCGACATCCATACCAATGCTCTGTGGATAAGATTTGACACTGGCTTATAGGTCCCACTAGAAAATTCTCATTCATTCTCATACTTTTTAACTTGCTTTAGAAGCCAAGATTGCAGAATCTCTCAGAAGAGAAACATGTATAAAGAACTGCATTTTCAAAAATCGCCACAAGCGCCATACTGAATGTTCTCTTTATCAGTTAAGTTTATCTCAACCAAGCAAGCACCAAGCACTATGTACCATACATCACTGTGTATGAATAATATACAGTGCATGAACACGTTTGGTTGAGCTTCAACAAATGGGTTTACTCTAGAATTTGAAATCTGAGTAAGAAATGGGTTTAAATGAACGGAGGAATGTTTGATTTATATTTTAATGCACAAAATCTAGCTAGAAAAGGCTGATCTGGAGCCCTCTAATTAAACACTTGGGTCACACAACATATTTGTCTAACACTGTCTAATGGACAGTGGACACTGAATCCTTAATTACAAAAATTTGATGGAAGATTTGCTTAATTTTACTTAATACAAAAACCTCCTGCGTTCGAAAACTTCTGACAGTATACCATTAAACCTTCCAAGTTTTACATAAAACAAAAAATGAAAGGTGTGTCATATAAGTGTAATCTCAGCACCTTATTTTTAACCACATTTTGCTGCATTATTAAAAAAAAATCTCTAACAGTAGGTCTGTTCCATTTGAATATGAGTGCACTGTTCATCTATTTAATGGTCTAATGGCACAATACATAAATAGCATTCATTAATTACTGATGACTGCTTGACATTCATTTTACACACACAATATGTAAATGTATTATGAGTAGCTGCTAAGTTGATTAAAACATTTTTAACCGCTGAATATTTGCATTCATTTATTAGCAACCATGTCTCAAAAGAGTTGCACAAATACTGGCTTTCAAAATGTTTGCACAAATTAGCATAGAGGTGAATACATAAACATGTGTTTGGTGTCCATTAAAAAAAGAAAAAAGAACAGGTATACAATGGAGCTTTTCTTTTGTCTGAATTGTATATGTAAAAGGCAGTTATTAAGCGTAATTTTATAAAATGATTTAAACTATGCTTAGCTGTAAAGCTAAATTCTCTGATTAATGGCCACTGCTGTTTATTCATCAGAATAAATAGTGAAATAGGCAGTTGGGGATTTAATGACACCCTTCCTTTCCAGAGAACCATGCTGAATAGCTGATAACCACACACACACTCACACACACACACACACACACACACACACACACAGTAACAGTGGCTTACAAGCTACACAGTGTGCACATGTGCATGAGTAATTGTTATGTGCTTCTCTTTCTTTTCTATGCATGGTTGTAGCCTGCATGCTAATCACTCCTGTTCTAAGCTTTGTTTCCGGTGATGTGGTTGTCTCTTATTAAAAACTTTCTACTGCACCAAAAGGAAGGTGTCTTCCTGGGTTTTTCTAGTGTCTGCCTTCCCCTCCCTGCAAATTAAGTTTCAGCACGCATACCCATACACATAAAAGTTCACAACATATGCCCATATTAACATCTGGGCTATTACTATCTTATTTAGGATTACTATATTTTTTTTTTTGGATGACTAGACAAACATTATCTACAGACCAGAGTTATTCAGTTCCTCTAGATTTCAATGCTAGACAGTTGACATGCCAAATTTTAGCATGTCAAATTTCCCCAGTTGAACACATATTATTATAGCCTAATGTCTTCTTAGTGAAAATAATTCCAAGCAATGCTTAGTTTCTCTGCCTTTTATCTGGGGAATGAGCCATGCTGCTTGATGTTTGCTGCCCTTGAACAGTTGCCATAATTGTGCTGGGTGTGCTTAAAGGATCAAAATCAAATTGTGCATGATCCAAAGACTTGTCATTAGGCTTCTAATTTAGTCTATTCATGCTTTTAACCGCATAGCTAGGTTTGGACAATGATGCTTTTGATTAGCTGATAACACCCCTGTGTACTTGTAACAACAAAATCCACTCCTATTGAGTCACTAACTCAAACACCCAGGGATCATTGAAGTCATTCAACATCAGGGCAGTTGGATACTATCTGTATCGTTGGAAAAAATTCATTCCTCGACAGGATAATACTCATTTTTCAAGCATTCTTCAAATTTGCGCAAAAATTATATCCAGTCCAAAGAAAAGCAAAAAAGTATTGAGAATTATGTCTTGATCTCCACAGTCTCCAGATCTCTCTCGCATTGAGCTGGCATGGGACGAGCTGGACCAACAAGTTCAAAATGAGTGTCCGGCAAATGAGACAGAACTATTTGCATGCTTGAAAAGGTGCTGGAGGGTTTTTTTTTCTTTTTTTTTTTTTTTTTCTTGTAATAAAGTTTTGACAAAGCAGTGTGTCACCTATAAAA
>JAQQZR010000003.1:9127821-9140680 GCA_030068235.1 Notoglanidium macrostoma
GAAGATGCTGGGATTGGCTCCAGCTTCCCCGCCACCCAGACGGATAAAGCGGTATAGATAATGGATGGATGGATGATTGTAATGCTTAAAATAAACACAAGTCAATAATTCAACTTCTCCACCCATGCAATAGGAAAAACTATTTACATTTGTTCTAAAAATTCTAATAAGAGCGAATTATTTAAATACAAGTATTTTCTCTCAGAATTGTGTGCCAAAATGATTGAATATTTTAAATAAATGCAAATAAACTGAAATCCTTCGATATTCATAACAGGGGATACAAACAGTCAAAAACCCCTGTCTTTATGAAAAGAATCCAAGAAAAATCATGTTAGATCTTTTCTGACCTTTAATGTGACATATCAACCAATAACATTCAAGTGAAAAAACAACAGAAGCATTTTAATGCGGGGAAAAAAGAAAAAGACAAACCCAACTAACAATAACCTGGTTGCACCGTGTGTACAAGTGTGTATAACAGGGCATGAGACTGCTCAGAATTAACCAATCACATTCAAACTCATGTTCAAAAGTAATTATCATACACCTGTCATCAGTGAAGTGCTTCAGATTAACCCCAAATAAAGCTCAGCTGTTTCTGTATGATTTTCTTGATGTGCACTTGCTTTCATATAACAGCTTACAAAGCATGTACGGAATCTCATTGTTGAAAGCTGTCAATCAGGAGAGGCATACAAAAGAATTTCCCAAACATTAGATGAACACTGTGAAGGCCATCATCAGCACGTAGAGAAAATGAGACACCGCAGTGACATTACCAAGAACAGGACTTCCATTCGAAATTGTTAAAAGGACAAGAAGAAAACTTATCAGGGAGGCTGCCAAGAGACCACAGCAACATTAAAGGATTTGCAGGAATAACCAGGAAGTACTGGTCATGCCCTGCATGTGACAACAATCTTTCATATTCTTCACATGTGTGGGTGAAGTAGGATGACTAAATGGACACTTTCTCATGTCAGAAAAACCATCCAAGCCTACCTAAATCACCCCAAACCATGTGCTATGGTCCGATGAGACATATATAGAAAATAATTCTAAATTATATATTTGGTACAAAAACAAGACAGGTTATCACTCAAAGGACTCAAAGCACAATGGTGCTATATGCATTCTTTCCAAATTTCTGAGTTCCTGAACACTATAAAAATCGCTAAGCTGCATTTCCTCATGGCGGCTTTGTGAAGGGCAAATTAAAACCAGAATGAATGTAAAGCTGACAGGTGAGAGTGATGGCTCAGTCTGGTCATTCAAAGCTTTCCTCTATCCTCCAAAGAGAGCTCATCTGCTGTCATTTAATCAGCACAAGCATGGCGGTACAATCCACACACACACACACACACACACACACACACACACACACACACACAATCACGCACATTCTAATGAGATCAAATGCTCCAGCTTTTGAAGGCGGTTATGGTTTCATATTTATCAATCATGCATGAGGTCTTGGTGATAACACCAAGGTCAGCGTATCTCCAAGTCTGAGGATATCCTGTGATACTCCCATACTACTTCACTCTCTTATGTTCATTTCATCCCAAATCCTATTTAGCCTAGCAATGCATGCTACCTGCTATGCATGGAAGTTAATCTACAGCTATTACTGTACACTATGAATGGATTTCCCATTGAATGTGCAGATTATTTAGTTGGTTGACGAAATAATATTGTGTTTAGATCAAGCTGTTTAGTCTAAGGTCAAGCAACGCAGATACAGAGTTCATAATCAGACACCTCATGTGTACGCACTTTATGTCATTTACATGGTTGGTGGATGGTATTCAAAATAGCAAATGTATTTTTATTGCTCACGTTTTTCCGTATGATTTATTGATTTCCACATGTAAATTTTTCACTATGCATGTCAGTGTCGCACTTGTAATCAAATAGATAGTTAAATCACTGTGTAAATTGACTACAAAGATCAACACTATTCTTGGTATCAAATTCAATCAGATAATGGGCTGTTCTGCTTTCATATCTTGTCTTTGAGAAATCAAAAGTTAAGCGATAAAATATAAATGATATGATGTTTTGAAGGCTGAAACAGCTGCGTTTTCTATCGGTTGTTTTCTAAATCCCAGTGTTGCCCGAGGTATTCATTGCCACTCTTGCTAAAGTGAGCAGAGAGAAAATAAAGCTACTTTCCATGGCAGAATATGTATGAAACCTCTAAGTTTCAAAGACTTCATGAAAAAAACTTCAGCACAGGGGGAATCCTAGTAAAAGCCTAATTTATTTCACTGATTTGCTATAGGTCCCTCCAGCAGTGTTTTGACTTGGATTCTATTCCCCTGTCACTGAAAAACTTTTAGAAAGTGAAGAGGATTGTATCATTTCTAGTGCTCTCAGCATATAATATGCAAGAGAGTCTTTTACAGAGGTGTAGCACAAAACTTGTGCACTGAGTATGTATAATGCCCTCATCTCATAAAACTGTACTCCCTAACTACTAAAATGTCTCATCGCAAAGTTTCAGTATTAATATAAGCAGTGGCAACTGGTGATGATAAGACAGAGCTATATATTATATGCCAAGAAGCCATTTAAGTTTGTTAAATGCTGTAAATATAAATAATTGTCCATAATACTGACTTGGTTCATAAGACATTTCCTCTGAATAACAAACACGGCACACAGACAAATTGCCACCCTTTTGCTCAAAATAAAAAAAAAACCCACTAAACTGACAGTAGTGTCATATGTCATTTTGTGTAATTTGTACTTTGATTAGACAACTTGTGAGTAACGTATGAAAAACGTGAGACATAACTGTTTGATTAGCTGGATGAGTCTAGAGCACTGTGCATATTACAGTTAGCCCACAGCCTCGCTTCATATCATTCTGTGTGTTTTTTGTATGACCACTGGTGGTGCTGTTACACTCAGTTTAAAAAAAAAATACAAATAATCCTCTTTAAAATGTTTGCCATCCACAGATAAGATGATGTGTATGCCCAAAATGAAATCTTCTGTTACTTTTAAAAGAAGGGCGGGGCTTAGTCATGCCAGGCCATTGATATGAGCCACGCCTGAGTATAAACCATTCTTTAAAACATAATATAATTGTTGTTTGCTTATCTTTTTTGATACCCTGAATAGTGGCCGAGATCCTTCTACAAGTGTCTCCTGGGCAATTCTGATAGGTTCATACCGTGACTGCGTATTGGCGGGCACATGCAGGTGGTCGCATGTGTGTCCGCCATCACACTTTCATGCAATGCGAATGTATCCACTAGGTGGGAGAAAATGGAAAATCTAAAAGAAAGTATCATGTTTTACTGAAGAATGAATGGAGAATAAGCAATATATTTGATGTGATAAAGTACATATGTACTGTGATATTAGGTATGGTTTTTCCGATTTTTCCGATTTTCTCCACAGAAAAAGTGAATTGACAATTCATTCAATTTTATTTGTATAGGACTTTTAACAATGTAATAAAGCAGCTTTATAGAAATATGTAAATTTTGGTTACACATTTAAAAATTATGACTCTATAAATTTATCCATCAATATATATGGTGTATCCCTAATGAGCAAGCAGTGGTGATGGTGACAAGGGAAAAACTTCACGAGAAGACATAAGGAAGAAACATTGAGAGGAACCAGGCTCAAAAGGGTTCCATTCTCATTTGGGTGACATTGGATAGTATGATTAAAATTGAATCCTTTCTATAACTGTGTGTTCTATGGTAAAAAAAAAAAAATGTACAACTGTTTAGCATGAAATTCACTATAGTTTTAATATGAAGTCTATTCTGTTGAAGTAGCAAACTGTTCACTGATGGAGACTTGAGTGCAAGACTGTTCCTGGCAATTAATGTCCCGTTTGTAATTTATAATTGCAGGTCCGGAGAGCAAAAGGGGTCAAGATCACTGGTGTCTCAGAAGTAGCATGTGCAGTTTGACAGACAGAGAGAGAGAGAAAGAGAGAGAGAGAGACAGAGAGAGACAGACAGAGAGAGAGAGAAAGTGTAGTTATTTTTTACTAACAAACTTTCACCTATAATGTCATGTTGACTTCTAGTGAAACTGGAGACAAGCTAACACCAAAGCAGTATTATTTATATAGTTGCAGTTATGATAGAGTGGCAGCTAACATTACTTTACTTGCTCTCTCTCTTTTCTCTTGCAGCACAACAACACATTCTGAATGTTTCTGGATGCTTTGTGCTCTTTATAGTACTGTTATAAAGCAACATCTCATCACAATGTTTCAAGGTATTGAAAGGAACGTAAGACGACACACCTCCTTTCTCAAGCAATCAGTGTTTACCCAAAGGCTGGTTAAAGTCTGACCAGCCTTTGTGTCAGGGAGCCTGACACATACACACATACACATAACACACAGTTAGTATATTGGAAATGTTTATGTAATTTTAATTTAACACAGAAATATTAAGCAGCCACTAGACATTACACTACGAATTTCAGTGTATTTTTATTTTCCAGCAGAGCTTCCCTAAAATATTAACGATATGCCAGTAGTTATGAACAAAGGGGGAAAATACATGCTATAAAACCAAATAGAAATATTTCAATCTGTTTAAGCTGGGATTCATTTACTCTATGTGTTATTCATTTTATCTATTAATTTTGGCTCTTTTTTAAAGGTGACTTGAATTTTATGCATAGAAAGCTCAGTCTGTCAGTTTATTTTTATGCCAATAATAGTTTATTAGTTTAAAATTTTGAAAGCTCTGCTTTGTTTGCTTTAATACCAGATTCATTATTAGATTTATTAAATGGAAAATACATGCCATGATGACTATAAACAGTGAATTGAATCACTGTGTTCTTATTTAATAACACAGTGGATAATGATAAAATTAAAGCAATATTCTTGAGGGGCAAAATATTAGCGTGTTGGCATTAAGTGAAGTAATAGACTGGGCTATCGAGGCAGAAAATTTGTTTTTGTTCACAGAGTCTCATAGTCACCCTGGAACAGATGACACGCTGCGGGAATAATAGACTGAGGCAAGGGCATTTGACAGGCCACCAGGCTAGTGCACTAAAAAGAGGACAGTTGGCCAAAGACCCAGTTGGACAGCTTCTAACCTCATTTGACAAGCGTAATCACATTGACCTCATAGCAGACAATGCAAACAGAAACAGAAGGCAATTGGCACTCCAGTGCATGTGAGCACATGTGAATTATGCAATTGTATCTGCATGAACCTTAAGGGAGCATGCGGAAAGCCAGACGGGCAATGAATTAAACAGATTTGGTGACTGGTGTGGGAAGTAGAGGTGCAAGACTTGTGTCAGTCTTGAATTATGTTCATTTGTGCAGGGACAGTCAGACACCTAGCAAGCTCATGCATCAAATTGGTGACAAGTGCATCAGTCCTAAAGATGCTGAATATGTCACTTCCATCACATGTATGTTCAGATACGCTGAAGACAGCAGTTTTTGAATAAACATATCACTCTGGCAGACGTATATTCGACACTATTTACTTATGGAAATAAAGGCAGCTGCCTCACAGCTCCAGGATCCCTGGTTTCTGAGCTCAAGTTACCGTCTATGTGGAGTTTCACATCGCCTCCCTAAATTCCTTCATTTTATCCGGTTTCTTTCCATGTCCTAAAATCCTGTCGACAGGTGGATTGGCGACTCTAAATTACTCCTAGGTGCGACTACGCCTGTGAATGTGTGTGCATGGTGCCCTTTGATTGACTTGCATCCCATCCCAGACATATTCACACATTGTTTCTGATAGGCTCCAGATCTACCGTGACCCTGACCAGGATAAAGCAGATACCGAAGACGAATGAATGAATAGAGGAAATAGCATTTAGCAGCCTTCCTTGCAGAACATTAACACATTAAATGCACATAATATCTAGAAATTAGATCATTTTGCTTGTTTTCAAATTGCCCTCCCTTTGATTTAATATTGTGCCTAAAATTGTATTCTCTGATGACTTTTAATTTAGTGACATTTATGGTAATATCAGTTTTCGTTAATGTCAATTTCACACCTATGCCACAATGTACAACTGTTGTACTGCGTATTGTATGTACTGCAAATTTATTTATAATCAATGTCATAATCAATGTAATTGCACCCCAGAGTCATAGAAATTAAAACAAGCTGTAGCAATAGGTCGGTGGATTTGTGCCTGTTCCTGGAAACCCAATCTTACCAGGTCATTACGTTCCATACAAGGTGGCTTGTGTGACTGTTGTAATCTATTCCCTGGACATATCTAAGTCTATCTTCTCCATGATTGTTCCAAACATTGAGCCTTTGTGCTGTAAATATAAGCAACCCTGCTCATACCTCTGCACATACACCTCTTCTATGTTTTGTTTTGTTTTTTTAACGATAAGAACATAGACTTAAAATCATTCTGAGGCTCTATATACACACACTGCCAAATGGCAAATCTAATAATTGAACCTTTAACTTTACTGGGCCCCTTTGGTGCTGCACCAGAGGGCCTTTCCTTATCAAAGACCGTGAGACATCATTACCTATACCTCTCTTCAGGCCAGGCATTTAATCCTCCTGAACAGGAAAAGAAATTGGTCCAGAACCTTTGGCTGGTGGATTTATAACAAGAAAAAGTATAGTATGTGAGAGTTCACTGACAAATTTTCTTTTTTTCTCTTTTTTTAAGGGTCATTTCTTATTAAGTGGCATTGATACTACATTTAACTTAAATGTGAAAATATTCTCTAGTGTTTATGTTTTATATCATATGTAATATGTAATATGACTTTTCTGTTTAATATTGTTTTTTTTTTTTTTCATTTTTTCCTACATCCTAGCAACAGAATTGTTCAGTATGTGACGGGCGCTTCTATTTCTTTGCCTTAATTTCCCCCTTATTCTTTTTTCCCTCTCATTTTGCTTATGCAATTTACCAATAAATGAAAACTAACATGAAAATATTTCAGTGTATTTTCTGATGGGACTGTGTACGATATCCACACATGTTAAATCTATTATTGTGCTCCTTGAAGTGCTCCTTACAATTATCCGATATGCTCAAGTAGGTGCCCAAAACTGTAATCCAAACCAAAAGCTACAGTTAAGAGCAAAAAGTAGGTTGGACACAAAAGGAAGGCATAAATATTAGAGAAAGAATATTACTTAATATCTTAACATACACTAATTGCCTATTTTCATGACTTCAGTTATGAAGGAATATCTGTGAAAAATATCGTCTTCTTATAAGTAAGGCATCTTTATCTTCTAAATAATAATTTTGTCTTAAGGTGTAAAAACTTTTGCCCTTGAATGTACAGAAGGTATGTCAAACTCGTTCACATTCCGTTCTGAAAACTTTACCTGAAGTTTCACATACAAAACTTTATTCTTGGCTTTTCAATTTTGACAATCTAGCTGACCCACTTTCTAAACTTCCCAGATGTCTTCATTTAAAATGAACACAAGTCTATTAATGACAAACTTGGGTCTTATAATGAGCTTGTTATTCAGTAAGTCTGTTCAAGTATTAATTAGTCTACTAGATATAAACTATAATTAAACTAGAGCTGTTTTATATAATTTATTAATAAAAACCATCAACATTTAATGTATATAATGAATGTATGAAATAGCATTTGAAAGTGCATTATCAGCAGACCATGGTGAATAGGAGTGATTTTAGGTTGTTGGTCAGTGACATTTTGCATTTTTCTCCATAGCTTTAGGTCTTGGCCAGCAGCTCCAGTCCACAATCAGGTGGTCATATAATAGCACTGATTATATCAGCTTGGGCTGTGGCAGACAGATCCAGGGGTTCTTGCATAGGGCTAAGGTTAGATTTCTGTCATTGCTTTTACACAGCAATATAATCTGCCGGAGAAGGGGCACAGTTTCCCTTTCTTATCAGTACTATAGCGCATACTATATAGCATCGTCACAGGTTCAATTAGAGGACAAATTCAAATTGAGCATATATTTTACATAAAACAATAAAATTTCTCAGTTTCAACATTTGATATGTTGTCTTTGTTATATTTACAGTTAAATACTGGTTTACATGATTTGAAAATCATTTCATTCTTGTTTTATTTTATTCATTCTGTTTTTGGAAACAGGCTTGGACTTTCTTCATCCTCCCTAAACTCAGATGAACTCTTCCTCGAGAAGGCTACATCAGAGTTCGCAAGTAGGAATTTTGATGTGAAGCAGCATTTTCTTTGACTTTTCCTGGTCAGAAAAGTAAAGCATGTAAAGCAATCACAAATTGTAAAACTAAAACCTATTGTTCTTCAGCCACTAATGAAAATATGACTCATGAAGTGTGTGACAGAGAATTCTTAAGGAGGTAGGAAAAAGATAACTGTGGTGCGATGAGAATCCGACTGCACTTACACTAGGCTACTAGCCTTAGGTTATGCGACAGTGGATATTTTTGACATGGGTCTTTTAATTTTGCAGAATTTAGAGAATTTTGAACAGCGATTATCATTGTTGCCTCTGAGATATTTCCAGGTGATTGCAGTCAATTAGGAACCTTCCTAAGCAAAAAAAGTCTATTCAATCATAGCCTTTGAGAGTAGGGTATGTAGTCTGTAAACAGGAAGTTGGATTGTGAGTAGAAGTGGTTAATGCCCTCTGCAGGTGTGGAGACGTAATGTTCTGGGTGAATGTGGCAATAAAGGACTAACTGCCTATTTACAAAAACACATTCATCTAAGAAGACATTTCTTGCATTCAATAAATAAGATGGTTGCTGAAGATCCAAGCAGCATCCAAATCAATATATTTCATTGGAACAAACTATATCTAAAGTAATTACAGGAATAGGTGTTGTTTATTTGCCCTGCTTTTGAATATACAACAGATTTGGTATCTATAACTTCATACCAAAATTGTTTTAATTGTTTTCCGCATCCTTGAATGACGACACATTAAAATAAATCTGCATCCTGAAGCCTTCATCAGATCATAGTCAGGCCAGATAGCAATAAAGTCACAAGCTCCTAAAATGTGAATTAATCTGTATAATTCTGAGAGCCTTTCACTGGCATTAGCAATGCAGATACTTTAATAAATGTGCTTATCTCATCAAGAGTAGAATATGTGATATGTGAAATACTAATTAAAATATTATGAAGATGACTAAGCCCCAGAATGGCATTTTATCCGGAGACTGAATGTTAATATGGATCCATTTCCGAGACAGAAGCTTTATGTCAGGAATAATGGCTCATTTTTGGCTAGCGGTTAGATATGTAAAGTGTATATTTTTGAAAAATACCAAGCCAAGATTTTAGTCTCCCTAAAGCCAGGCTTAACCTGTAAGATGAGAGAAAACTTGGCATTCCACTACTACTGACCCTGCACAGCTCTCATAATGTGATGGTGAAAATTGCAACACAAAGACGCTCACACTGGATAATACCTCATGCAATTGACAATTTAAATGCCAAAAATGCCACTACTTACTTCGGTCTGAAAGTGTTGACAAACAAACAGTGCTCAGTTTGCAGTTTCATGTGCTGGGAAAAAAGAGGCCAAAGTATTTGGACATAGCGCATGCTGCTGCAATGGTTCAGATTGTGACACTTCCATTACCCATGTGTTTGTGAGATTTATTTTCTTTATGCCAACCTACTTAGCCACTGGATTCAAACTTGTGAAATAAGGCAGTCACTCACCACAAGCAGCCTACCACACAGTACTTATTACTGTTTATCTTTCTAGTTTACAGTTGTAGAAGAGTAATGATTTATAATCCCACTTTCTAGTGTCACCTAGAAGAGGATAGGTTCATTTTTTATTCTGGTTCCTCTCAAGGATTCTTCCTCAGCAAGTTTTCTCTATGTCACTGTTGCCTCTGGCTTGCTCATTAGGGATCTAACCCATACATCCAGATTTTTTTGTAAAGCTGCTTTGTGACAATTTCTATTGCTAAAAGTTGAACTATACATATAAAATAGAACTGGATTGAATATGGTTACCTAGCAACCACACCTCCAGTGGTGATTCAGCAAAACTTGCTATACCCATGGTCTACCACCTTTACCGCTTTGACAGTGGGAAGACAAGTACAGAATATGCTTGTTTGAAGGTAAGTCTTCAGCATATACGCATTTGCAATGATTGTCCCAAACACTATTCATATACGTTTTGGCATGGACAAGTGTACTAGGAAAAAGAGCTATGCAGTATTGTAGTGTATATTATGATTTGCAGTGATAAGAGACTCACATTTTCAGCCAAATTAGATGATATGAGACTACATACATACAGGTGTTTAAACCATTTAGAACTTTGGGTGTCAGAAACAAATTTGCTACTTGAAAAAAGTGTAGATTATATCAGCTGGACCTTTCTAGTTTTTGGCTCCTGTGCTAGATATGTCTGGATATTCACCTGTTAGTGAATTTCATTAATTTAATCTAAAAGTTTTCAGTGCATGCATTATTTATAGAAAGCATCTCCCTTACATTGGCAGTATTCCAATGACAGAATATGGATGTTCTAGAAACACGACTGGTTCAAGGTTCAATCATGACCCCATGATTGTTAACCACAGTGCATGACATGACTGTATAATTGTAACAAAACAAAATGTAGTCTGTGTCTATACTTAGGCAGGCCATTTATGCAGTTTTCAGTCAACAGACTAGACTGTAATCTGTGGTTCTGTGACTGCATGATTCCTGGTGAGTATGGTGGCTTGTTTTATTCCTTGGAGTGTGCTTTAAACACATATCTTGGGTTATTATGGCTGTCTTTTAAACTTTGGTCAAGTATACTGTGAAGCTTTAATACCTATGTTATTAATATAGGTTATAAAAACAGTCATGTTATTAATATCAGCTCAATGAGGTAAAAGAGATTTGAGCGTACAACTATTCATTGTGGTGGGATAGTGATGAGCATTAATACGTTATATATATTTATTATATTATATTATTAGGTTATATTCTGTGTAGACTTTTACATATTTTCCCATGTGTCCATGTGATGTTTTCTGCGATTTCCTCCCACCTCTCAAAAACATGTAATTGTACGTACTAGCTATTCCAAAACACGTGAATTTGTGTGTAAATGTGAGAGTGCTTGGAGTCCAATGATGGACTGGTGTCCCACCCAGGGTGTATTCCCATCGCACTCCAATTATTCCCATGATAGGCTAAGGATACACAGTGAGCCTGACCCTAAAACGGTTAATGAATATGAATGAATTATTAATATTGCTTATCAATGTAAGAGTCTAATCACCTTTAAAAACCTATGGATCATTAAACTAAAATGTGCAGCCCAATAAAGAAATAAAGAAACTGTAATTAACTGTAATTACAATAACTTTCAAAAGAAACTGTTAACTGTGTTTGTGATATTAATAGTAATCAAGTAACACAATAGACCCCATTAGTAACAAGTTTGTGCCTTGTAACCTCTAGTATGAATTTTTCATGAGCTCAGGTTTGCCTTTTAATTAAAACAAGTGCAAGCACTTGGCATTTTGCAGGTTTTAGAAATGCTATGTTGGTCACGGTCTTTCCTTGGTTCAATTAATGGTTTCCACTTCATCTTGATTGCCTCTTAAGTGGGTGGCCCTAGCTACTCCATCCTCTCACTGAAGTATTCATACTTCTGCCAGCTACATTTCTTTCAAATGGTACACATCATCTGTCTGGTCTTCTCACAGGTCTGTTAAATTAATACAGTGAACACCTTAGGCACTGCCACACCTCTGCTGATAGCCCTCTCAAACTCAATTTGGCCTTCAGCATTATCTATACCTTGTCCTGCCAGATTGTTTGTTAATATTCCCCTAAGACCTGGGCATAGGAGCTTTGTCAGAACATCGAAATGCTAAGCTTTTTGAATTGTGAGGTGATTGACAGGCATGTAGTGATGCCTCCTTGCCCTGATTTGTTTGATATAAAAAAAAAAAAACGTTAACTGACCCCACTTTTAAAGAATGCACCCATGGACAGCCATAAGAATATCACTTTGGATTTTGTAGTAGCTCAGGCAAATAATTGTGTGCTTGTGTCAAAAACACTACAACTAGTGGAATTGAAAAATATCATAATTGACCTCAGCTTACTGTTCACTTCCTCATTTCGCAGTGACTTCACACCCTTGGCTGATCTACCATTTAGGATTTTGGGCTGTGTATTGGTATTGCTAATAAAGCCTTCCTGCACATGGTTCTTAAATAGCCTCCTGAGTCTAATATGTTACATGGCCCTTAATTTTGACCCATGGCTGTTGAGTGATTAGGACACTGTCCTCATGACCTGAAGGTAATGAGTTCAAATTTCAGGTCTGATAAAAAAAAACCCACCTTTGGACCTTTGAGTAAAACCTTTAAACCTTATTGCTTTTTTGTCAAGTCACTTAAGAGGTTTGAATAAATGCACTCGTTTTGCCCCGTGTTATAGCTATCAGTGACCAGGTATCAGAATTTTAATCGTCTTCACTGTTGAGTGCAGGTGTTTTACTATGACCTATACTGACACACTAATGACACGTACAAGATAGTATGCAAATTCTGATTAGCACTAATGATTAAAAATATGCAACACAGTAGAATTACACTCAGTGTTGTATTGAAATGAGTCACATGAAGGTGACTTGCAGTGGTCGATGGACACAGTGGTACACAGATACAATAATGTCTTTTCCTTTTTGAAGACAGAGTGACATTTTGTAGTCCCTCTTTCTTGTCTGTCCTGTAATAATGCAGAGTTCAATTCAATTCAATTCCTTCCTGTTGACATTCCTTAAGAAAGTTGTTCGAACCTTTATTCATAGTATATGTTTGATTATACAGGGAGTGCAGAATTATTAGGCAAGTTGTATTTTTGAGGAATAATTTTATTATTGAACAACAACCA
>JAQQZR010000003.1:9140780-9158544 GCA_030068235.1 Notoglanidium macrostoma
GTAAGACAACATGCATGAAGAGGATGATGTGGCCAAAATACTCATTTGCCTAATAATTCTGCACTCCCTGTATTTCAAGCTTATGGTTTAACTGCTATCAATATAAACAGTAATTAGTTGAATGCGCTGTCAAGCTTTTAAATAGACAGTCCATAGATCTGTCACCGCTAGCCAAAATTTAAATGACATCATTATAAATCAATGGCTGTAAGTTATAGGTGTATGTTAACATACATGAGCTAACACTGTCCTTTTTAAGAGCTTCAAACACAAGCCTATCGATCTCACCTGAAACATGCTTCTTTTCTCTTCTCTTCTATTCTCTCTGCTTCCCACCCAATATTGTTGACTCTTCACTTTAATAGTTTTGGAAGGATTTGCTGAGGCGTGTGTGAATATAATACGCACTTGTGTTACCAACATTCAGACGGCAGGTGTTGAGTTGCGACCTTGGATAGCAACACAGACTGTAGCAACTTTTCTTCTTATTTAAATTCTTGTTTAAAAAAAATGTTAATTCAAGACAGGACAATACACTCACCAAACACTTTAATAGGACCACCTGTACACTTGCTCATTTATACGGTTATACAATCAGCCAATCATGTGGCAGCAGCACAATACATAGAAACATGTAGATACCGCTCAAGAGCTTCAGTTAATGTTCACATCAGACATCAAAATGACAGACAAAACCTATTATTGTACCTCTTCTGATCATTCAGTGACCACTTTCAGTAATTCAGCACGAAAGTAATTATTACACTGTAACACAAAGTAATTATTATACATTTTGCCACTGTATGAATAAAGTTCACTGACAAGGATGTTATGGTACATATTAATGATAACTGGGAATTTTCTGACACATAACATCTCACTTCACACCTCCCATCTCAGAGCATTCACACAACTGAGGAGGATGATGGATGCTTACAGCAACCTAGAGCTTGTTTGGCTTCTGTGTGGACATAAAAAGCTCTTAAAAAGCTATTAAAATGCCCAAGAAGAATTGTTTGTTAGTGTTTCATTTATTTTAAAAAGGAGCAGTAGTGTAACTCTGTTAATAGCACCGACAAATGTAACTACGCCATCAAGTAATGAAGAAACAAACAAATTATTCTTTCGGTTATCAACTATTCTCTTACATTAAGCATTAATTTATTCATCTTGTGTAGAGATTAATACGAACCTCATCATGGGAGGCACCATGATGTTACAGAATTCCTAATTCCTGAGAATCTCAGGCTGTCTGAGTGGGAATTAGGAGTTGGTGGGTTACTCAAATGAATTCTTTCTTATTTAGAGTTCCCGTTCTTTGCACAACATCAAAACTTTTATTGGCATTGCCTTAGCATTGTATTTATTTGATGTGCTAATTGATCTATAATTAATGTTTATGTGAAGTATTTCACAGATTTCTTCAATGATTGTTTTTGTAATTTAGGCACAGACATAATTGAGTCTGGGAATGCCTGGCGTTTGTCTTCAAATGTAGTCTATTAAAAATCTTTTTAGAAAAGCTTGTGACAAACTGATCTCTAAAAATGCTGTCACTTAATGTGGCATTTATTTGTTTCACTTATTTATTAAAACTATTACATTTATAAAAAAAAAAAAAAAAAAAAAAAAAAAAAAAGTATATACAAATTTTTTTTTATAAATTTATAAAAATTTATAAATAAAAGGTTTATAAAAAAAATTCAATCAGGATATTTTGACCTGTGAATATTAACTTAAGTGAGGCTTTAAAGCAACTTTAGTTGCCGTTATAATAGCAGTTGTAATCAGTCCATGACATCGTGGCCTTTGGTTTACTTTCTTTTCCCATTTAATGGCTCCCAGTATGTAGGTGAGATAAACCATCACAAGCGTCTATCATTCTGTGATTGGGATTGTTTAAAAAGCTGATTTGACTTTAAACACTGGTTGTAGAAGTGAATATTTTGTGATTGACATAAATTGAAAAAGTTTTAGAAACTACCTCAGACCTGATTTGTCATCATTTAAAAAATAAATTTTCCCTAGAACTTTTCAAAACAAAGTAATGCCTTTGGACACATGGGTAACTAAATAAATAAAACTACAGAAACTCGATTGTAAAAGGTTATGGCATGACTATATAAGGCGAAACGCCAACAATGAAAGGCTATGACTAAAAACTGAGTGGTAAATATATTTATAATAGTAAATTATATTATAGTCAGCACACGCATACTGCTTGTCTCAGATAATATGAATTTATATCTAGTCCCTATTCTGTTCAAGTCCTAACTTGGTATTACACACTATATCTCTTTACAAATGTATAACATAAATAAATGTCTTCTGTGTGGGTTTTTTTTTTCCGTTTTGGAAATGGCTCATCCATTTAAGGATAATTATTAAAATGAAGTGCTGTCAGTTCAATTCTGTTAAATCCTGTCAAGGCACATTGACAAAAAATGACTGCTTATACAGCAATCATTCCAATTATATGTCAAAAGATGCTAAAGCTAATTTGCTTTGGTTGTATTTACATTCCTGAAACTATGATTGAAAATCTGAAAATGCTTATTTTGTTATAAGTTATTCTCAGAGCTTCAGTATTGCTGTTGGTATGTTTAAGCAGTGGATTTGGAAGAGAATATGGAATAGGTTTGCTTTGATAAACGTGTTTCCCTGTTTCCCCTTGAATGACCTGCTGGACTCCTGTTTAAATGCTGCCAGTCACTCCTGATAACCAAGAGCTGCCTTCAGATAACCCTTTCATACTAATCCAGACGTCCCAGGAGTGTTAGACAGATGAATAAAACACACAACACCTCCTCAGTTCTCTGGCCAAAGCTGTTTGTTTTGTGCCTGAATATTCAGTGTATTCTCTGTGGATCATATATTGTATTTTTGTGAAATTATATTTGGTTAGAGAGGGAATGATTGACAGCTAAGAGCCATTAGGGGCACCAGCCTTCCAAGGAGTGCATACAATTGGATCGTGTGAGGTCTTGTAATATTCTTCCCTATAAGCTCTTTTGATTTCTGCATTCTTTGTCGGCTTAACACTGCCTGAATTGCCTTAAGACAAGCACGAGCTGTTGGTTCCTATTAGCTTATACACACCTGATGTAGGATGACATTATCAGTCAGCACTTAAGGTCAGCACATGTAATATGTTTGCAAATGTTTTTCCTTGTACTCAGGTATGCCATGCTAATGGCTTGCTGAGGTTAGCCTAAAATTATCGTAGCATTTGTAAGTCGCTTAAATGTATCTTTCAGTGGTTGTGTTCACACAGCATTTGTTCATCAATTGTTCGTCATTCCAGAGCCTCTTGTATAAACTGAAGTAATATGTCCGTTTGCATATTCAAATCTACATGGACTGAAGAAGAAAACTTCTTCCTTATGTCGATGCTATCATACTGTAGCGCAGCAATGTGATGTGAGTTTCCAAAATAGTCCAGGGCTTCAAGTAATGTTCACATCAAGCATCAGAATATGTGGGGGAAATGTGATCTCAGTGACTTTGAACATAGCATGCTTGTCGGTGTCAGACACACTGGTTTGAGTATTTCAGATACTGCTGATCTCCTGGGATTCTCACACACAATGGTCTCTAGAGATTACACAAAATGTTGCAAGAAACAGTATTTCTGTGGATGTAAACACCTTTATTGATGAAAGATATCAGAGGAGAATGGCCAGATTGCTTTGGCCTAATAGTGAGGTTAGGGTAACTCAAATCAGTACTTTTTACAAGCATGGTGAGCAGAAAAGCATCTCAGAATGCACATGCACAAAAGCTGACAGGAAAAAAGATCTATATATACATGTGTTTTGGTTGTAGAAAGTAATGAAATGGGCTTAAAAAGTATGCTAGTTATCCTCAGTTATTTACTGCTCACATTGAATTATTTCTTTTCACGTGAGCAGGTTTTAATCCAGTAATGATATCCTATTATGTTAAGAATACATTCTTTTTTTTTTTTATCAAATATTTTTAAATATTCCAAACCCATTTTAACCAAATATCATTTCAACTTGATTTTACTGTGCAGCTCTTTTGTCAGCACATGAATAAAATAATCTGACTCAATAAACTAACCGGTGATAGACAAGCTTTGCAGTTTTTTCTTTTTTTAACATATCAATTAACAACTTCTCAGGTGTTGCAGTGGTAAAGCGTTTGCCTTGTGATCAGGAACTTGTGTATTATAATCCTGCTCTCAGAAAAATCTCGTGTCTATTTTTTCTTATTGTGTTTCTACTAAGGAGAAACATCTGTGACAACTTTAATACCTAAATGAAAAACATTACATTACATACAAGAGAAACATTACAATAGGTAATGGTAGGAGTACATTTTTTGCAGGCCTTTGTAATGTCAAAGACACCACTTTAAAGAGGCAAGGGCTCGTCCCTTAATACGAAAGCCTGCCTGTATGCTGCACTCCGAGAGTAAGTGAAGAATAACACCACTGAACCATGTGCATTATAACCTTTCCCTAGTCCCAGGCAAGAACAGCCCTCATTCATATAGATAAGCCTTTATAAAGTGTCAGAATGATCTGTGCTTTCCTGCATGGTAAGATACAAACTCATTTCATCTAGACTCCCATGAATGTGGGAAATGGCAGCTCTAATGCAAGGGTAATAAAACCCAAATACAAGCCAGAGCAATGAAGTTCGAACATGAAGACACTAGTAAGTAGTACACAGAGTGTTTGGAGCATCTCTGTCTTCTTCCTGAGTACACAAAGAGGTTATTAGGTATAAAGAAAAGAGTTGCACATAGCTCAAGACATTCTCTATTTTATATTTCAATTGTGAGAGGGACAAGTTCGCCCCATCAATCACAGTAACACCTTCAGTTAGCCACAGAGGAGCACTCAGACGTTTGACTAAGACGTTGTACCATGTCTCAACTGGGTGTCTAAACAGTGCAATCAGCCTCAATTCCTGCTATTTCCATAATTTTGTATGAAAGAAAAGCCATTCACATGGAAGAATGTCAACATCATTTACATCTCTGTATTGGTTTTGCAGACTCTTCACCCAGGTATGCTTTCAGGCCTTCTGGGAAGGCGTTCCAAACACTCGCAACCTGACTCCAGAGGACTTTGGACCTGTGGTGAGAGAAAATAAACAAAATAGAAAAGTCATCTATTGGCAGGTTTAGTGAATCAGTAGGTGGTCTCAAGGACAGTGCAATCCGAGCCACAGACACTGGAAAAATACAGTCGAATAGTGGTTTGCGTTGTGCATTACTGCATGGTGGGAGTGCTGCCATTTTTTAACTGTCTAGCCAAAACAATTCCCAACAAAAGCATTTGTAGGCTGAGTAGTCACAATCTGTGTCTGGGTTCCATTATCTATATAGAGACTTACTCATATTCACTTTCACAGAATGAACAGTTTAGTTCAAATAATAAATATATCTGATTTTAGAAGTGTTTGGAATTACAGATTTTGAAAATATACATAACAGGCAGCAATATTGCTTCTGTTAGAATACCAACAGGATTTAACTTTATATACTAATTAGCCATAAAATTTAAACCACTGAAAGGTGAAATGAATAACACATTACCTTAACTCATTACACTGGCACCTGTCAATGGGTAAGATAAATTAGGCCGCAAGTAAACAATCAGCTCTCGAAGTTGGTGTGTTGGAAGCGGGAAAAATGGGCAAGTGTAAGGATCTGCACTACTTTGACAAGAGCCAAATTTGTCACGGCTAGACGACTGGATCAGAGCATCTACAAATCTGTAGTTCTTGTGTGGTGTTCTGGATGTGTGCTGGACAAACAAGTCTGATCCATCAAGGTCCCATCTCGTAACTTACAGGACTTAAAGGATCTGCTGCTGCTTCAGTGGTCTTGTGGAGTCCATGACTCGTTGGTTCAGGGGTGTTTTTGCAGTCCAAGGAGGACCTACACAATTTTAAGCAGCTGGTTTTAATGTTACAGCTGATCGGTGTAGTTTTCTTAGACGCTCAACTATTTGTACTAGCATGAGGATATGTTTGACTATAAAACACTTCTGTTGTTTGTGGTGCAAATTCTGTAAATGCCGTGATACATTAACGAATGCATTGTTATGAAAGTTTTTATCCGTTTATGGTTTCTTTTATGGTGTGGAACATCCAGGAGATAAGTTAGATCACGTGTGTTAAAGTAGCTGTAAACAGTCGTTCCGTCATCAGCCCTTTTTTCATAATAGAGAAAAACCGTAACGCAAAAACCCTAAGTCTTTCTTGTGGCAGGAAACCTACAGATTGTTACAAAGCCCTGGCACTCTAGAACCCTTGCATAAATGTTAAAAATCTCTTTACAAAATATAAATGATTATACAATTTTCTCTGTTAAAGATCAACACGTCTTTTGTTTCATTTATTATTAGACGTAGAAAATTAGCATCCACTATACAAGTCCCGGTGTTAATTATCTGTTACATTTTAACGTAAGGTATTACATTAAGGGATTACATTTTAACTTATTAGAACAAGTGCATTAATATAAACCTGTGATTTGTAATTTGAATTGTAGCTGGTTCAGAATATTAATCAAGACATTCTGACCACGAGATTTGAGATTGCAACTGTAGACAGTAATGTTTTCAGAACTATTCTTTACACATCCTTAAAGCAATACTTGAGTCAAAAGAGCTGTTGTTGCTAACAAAGAACAAAACTTAATAGGTGTCAGTCCTGCATTATCTTTTTCAAGTAATTTAAAATGTCTCCTGTTTCAAAGATTTAGTAAGACCATTTGACTGAAGCTCTTTCGCACCTTGTTGCTGGCCTCCAAAAAAGAAATCGGCAAAGGAAAGGTGGAAACTTGTTCTGTTTACTTCTCTCCCAATTACACCTCAAATTGAACTCTGGGGGCACCACTCTCTTGTTTTCCTCGAGTCTGGATGTGCTATTTTCCTTCCACAGATGTGCACATTGCTTGCGTCTCCCAAGCACAGACAGACTCATATTATCCCAGCTGTTGTGTTGGTTAGCCCTGGACAAGCTGTCTCCTGGGTCCTGTTTTTTCAGCTGCCTCGGTCCTCTCCTCTCCCCTTCCTCCCCCAATCCATCTCTCATTCCTCTGTCAAAAGCATGATAGCCAGCAGGCTAGCCAGCAATGCCTGACCCCCAGCACTGAGCTCTAAACCTCTGGGCCTGCTGTGTTTTTAAATGGGAATAAGGAGGACTTTGTTTTATTTTCCTTGTCTGTTTTACAGGTGTGCCAGTCCTTTACTTGAATTCAATGACATTCTAATATGGGACGCCGTGTTAAACGATCTCTTGTACAATTGACCCACTCGATCTCTAAGCTTTACTGTTGACTTGAACGTTTTCTTTTCACTGTGTGTTTCTGATGGGGTGTGCCCTAGAGATTGCACTAGGGGATCTGATTAGTCATGATTAGAAAAGCAATCATGCTCTTCTCAGCAGGCAATCGGCATGGATATTCCCAAAGAGCCGCCTTTTGCCAAACCCGCTATTAAGAAAATAAATGACTGTTCATGCTTTAACAGAAGGCTGTATCAATTAGCCTGCTTCAACACAAGCCAGGACAATATTAGCTAGAATAGATGTCTTCTTGCATTGTTATAGAGCTCATAAAGCCATGCTGCAACCTGGATGGCTATGTGAAATTCATTTACTCAGAAAAATATAAAAGAAATATAGCTTCTATGTAAAGCTGGTTATTTACTTTATAACTGAATCCAGCGGAAAATTGTGCCTCATTTGGATCACCCACAGGCGTGTGCAAAAAAAAAAAAAAAGGCACTTTTTCAGACTTTCACCTTAAGCATACAGATAGTAAGAATGGAATTATTTCTGCCAGAAAAATATGGGAAAGCAAACAAGCCTGACAGTTATCTGTTGAATGACTTGGAGCACTCGAGGGCAGTTCACCAGACAGTGATTATGTCATTTTGAGGACTAAACTTACTACAAATGAGATGGAATTTTACTGTCAGAATTTAAAGATGTCTTATGGGCAATATTTGTCCCAAATAATTAGCTCTTGGAAATATGCAGTAGAATTACATGCATACATGAAGTTGAATTATTGCGTGCAGGGATTTTGGAGTACTTATAAAACTCCCATTCTGAGCACCCAGAAGCACCAATTGTACTCCCTTAACTTTGTATATTAAAGTTATTTGATAATTTTATGGTTTTTTTTTTTTTTTTTCAAAACCAATGTTGAGAATTTATGAAAGATAAATGTCAAAACTTATGAGTGACACAAGAAACTTTAAGAGCTTTAAGTCATTTTAATTCCCTATTTTTATTATTGCACTCTAAGAAATAAAGGTACCAAACTTTACCTTGTTGCTGGTAAGATTTCATTGTCAACAGGGCATCTATTGTAGCTTTAGTGTGCATTTTTAGATCCTAACCAATTATTTAAGTTACATATTTGGACCAGTTCAGCACGGTGGTGCAGTGGTTAGCTCTGTTGCCCCACAGCAAGAAGGTTCGGGGGTAGAACCTGGCAGCCGACTGGAGCCTTTCTGCGCAGAGTTTGCATGTTCTAACAATGCCTGCAAGGGTTTCCTCTGGGTACTCCGGTTTCCTCCCACAGTCCAAAGACATGCAGGTTAGGTCAACTGACTACTCTAAATTGCCCATTACCCCGCCTCTCACCCAATCTCAGCTGGGATTGACTTCAGCTTCTCTACAACCCTGATGGATAAGTGGTATAGATAATGGATGGATGGATGGATGAATGGATGGCTGGATGTATGGATGGATGGACATATTTGAACCTTTAAGGTAAAAAAAAAAATGTGATGTGGACATGCACCTTCCCAGGTAAAATGATCCAGTAAATACTAAAGTTGGGGTACCACTCCAATGACAAGAAAAAGTACAGATTGGGACATTGTTTAGCACCTTGTCTTTACTAACAACACGTTCATGACTCATTGAGATATCCATTCCATTCCCATTCATTAACATGGCATTAAATAAGCAATGTGTATTAGTTATTCATAATGTTCTAGAAACAAAATTGCACAGATATGCATTTCTTCAACTTTTGTATATGGAACCTATTCGATTATTTTATGCTTTTAAAGCCCAGGAATGTGTTTTGAGGCCTTTTCAAGCTGTTAGGGATATGTACTATGTTTTTTTTTTAATATTTAAATCCACAGCATTGATTTTTCTTCTACAAAGTAGTAACAGTCGGAAATGCAATCTTTATTTTAGATAACAGTTTGCCATGCAACGGCTTATTTTATTCAGTTACATTTTGCTCTTTGGAGTCAATTACTAACGTGTCAGTTGGCAGATTTTCTCAAACAATGCCTCCGGCTAGAAACATGAACGAGATATATAGTTTCAGTATGCATTGCTGACAGCACACTCACAGAAAACCCTATCTGTGTGATAATTAAGTGTAAATGTTTTCTTCAGCCAAGGCCCATAAGACTATTATTGTTATTTTGAGCTTGGTTATATGTAGGGGGTGGGTAATATTTTAAGCTTCTCTCCTAGGATGATGCATGACGATGCAATATATGTGATCTACAGGAGAAAGTGCAAGTGCTGTGGCAGCTAAAAGAGACTGTTGCTTCAGTCAGCAACCTCATCAGGGCTTTGGATTCTTGTTCACTCTGCTTTTCGCTCATCGTTCTCTGGTCTCTGGCAGTCAGATAGCGCATCCTGACCTTGAGGGTCATTTGAAGGGAAAGAGACATCAATCAAAGGATCAGTCATTTAAGAAGCAGTCAGTCCTTTGCTGCTATCACAGTACTAAATCACTCTGCCCTTTTTCAGGCTAAGGTGTACGTGCATGGGTGAGTGGGCTGCGGTGTGTGAAACACTTTCATAAACGGAATAAAGGTAAATATTTTGAAGAAGAGGTCAGCGCTGATTACACTGGAGGTTGGCGCTATGTGATACGGAGGAATGTGCCACGCTATTACTCATGAGCAACGCGCATATTGCCGTTTACATTCAGTCCCCACAAAAGGCCTGAGTAGAGCACTGTATATCTTTTCGAGCATGTCAGCCTGCAGAGCCTACAAGATTTGCTGCAGTTGTCACTCTCAGGTTGTTTTCCAGATGGAGGATTTCGTTTTTGTCTGATCTCTCTGGCAGCAGTGCCTGAAATGGAGCGCTTTGGGTTGCATCATGGGTCCTTCTCCTCCTCAGTGCCTGCTGAAGACAGCATGCTGTAGCCCTTTCTCTTTCTATAGCTGCCTCTGTAGCTCCTTTTCATGGCACTGAATAATGCAATATGTTGACGTTTCAATCACTTTCAATTTGTGCTTTCATACTTTTTACAGCTTCCTTCAGTAGCACTTTTCCTGATGAACAGTCTGTCTGTGAAAGTTATAAATGGCTAAATTCAATGACCCTGAATAAAAAATGCCTCTTTTCCAACTGTTTCATAAACTATATCTTTTTTGTAACCCTACATTTGAAGGATACCTACACCAGGCTTCAGGAATTTCATAACACATTCATAAGCATTGCATATATCTTTTATAAACCAGTGCTGGATCATTCATTAAAGGCTAACACCAAAACTTTTGGTGTGATTTGAGAGGCTTTATGGAGTATCTCTTTGTCTTTACAAGAATTTTCATTATCCTACTGTCCAACACTATCGCTGTACATATTTTATTCTTATACTGCAAGTTTCTGTCTTTGCTAACGGCACTTTCGTGAAGCTTTAAGACATTATCTATGAAGTTTCCACTCGAGTCCCCTTCATTTACTTGACATATGGGCTCCTTAAATAAATTAAGCTGTAGGAGGTATACATTAGTGCTTCAACAGTTATAACTGCAAATTAGATTTTCAATTTAATTTGAGAGCATTAAACTCATTCATTCAGCTCACATATGGACTTAAATAAGTGAAGTTGTAGAAGACATGTTTTGTGCTTTCATAACACATTTATCTTTTATAAAGCAGTATAGAGGATTTATAAAAGCTTTACGTAAAAGATTTAAGGTAACATTAAAGTTTTATGTAGTATGTAAGAAGCCTTTAAACATAACTATGGGTAAATTGCACAAGGCTGTAGGAAGGGTGTTGGGTAATTTTATTATTGTATTTTATAAGGTAGTCTTGTGATTAAAAGCAAGTAATAGTATTTACGTACTTCATATAAGTGCAATCAAAATAGATATTCCGCAGCAGGAGTGGCGGTCATCTTTTTGCATTAATAAAGTATGAATATGAACCGTTCCACTGTAACGTACCATTTAATTTTGTTGGCTGATAATATATTGTTGTCATTCCAGGGCGAAGTTAGCGGTTGTAGGCTGCACTGGTCACAGGGGCACATTATTATTGCTAGCACATTTACAGTGACATTTAATAGGAGAAAAAACCATCTCAAAGATGTCATAACTGTTGATGAAGGTTTCACTGTTAGCTCCTACGTTACAGAATGTAATGTAATGTAGTGCTGAGTTACTGAATAGGCTCAGTTTGGCTAGTTAGCAATCTACAAGATGACAAGCATTCCAGTGTTGATGGTAGTATTAGAATAAAAGGGTGAAGCTTTGGAAGCTGATCAGTTTGAAAAGATAAGGAGTTGTTAGTGCTGGGCAAATTAAAGGATTAAAGTGCTGCTGCATCACCTTGTTTTGGTAGAGATGAAGCTACAGTGATCTAAATCCCACTAACGCCACTATCAAAAGGTAGTCAAACTGCATTCTGGGTAAGAGCGGAAAACATGGATGAAAGTTTAGCTTATTAGAATGATACCACTGAAGATCACATATTAATTATAAAGATGAACATTCATGTCATCGAGGGGATGTAATTCATTTTAGAAGTTGGCAGAAGGGGCAAATCTAGTGGTAATCAATTTTACATTTATAACACTGTTCTAAAGCATTGCGTGAGCATGAATACCTTCTATTTCGCCCATTTCAGAATACCATGATAGTGTTATTAATAAGAACAAATGAATATCCTGCAAAATAAGGATTTAAACCTCCATGCATAATAGAGGGTTCTTTGCTCATCTCTCATTCATATAAAGACAATACATAAAGTCTGAAGTCATCCCCAGGTTTTGACATAAGCTCTTCATAATCCCCCAGAATCCCCTTTATAAATGATTTAGGTAGAAGGGTAGGACTGGGTGTGGATACTTCATCGAAGATTTCTCAAAGCTTAAGAATGTTGTTAGTGAAGAGAAAACAATAAATTGCAAGATATGGATCAAAACTACGTAAACTCTGTAATAGAATTCTCAAGCATGCCTTTATATAAAAATAATAATAATAATAAATAAATAAATAAATAAAAACGTTCAATACTTAGGAATAACTTATAAGGGTGTCAAATAAATCCCTACCATAACTAACCATCTTCATCGTTTTTGTGCCGACGTGCATGAAAACAATGCGGCATAAAGCGACACTTCATTTTAAACTTCTGAAGCTATGGAAATCCAGACCTCAACCTTAATCTCATCACCTTGGGCTTTTCACGCTACAGCTTGCTTGCCAGGCACATTTCAGGCAGCAAACTAAATTACACATCGTAGCAGAGTAACAGTGATGCAAAGTGATAGTGACTGATCTGTATGATGCACTCCGCATATCCAATGTCCTGCTTGGCTAATCCTCAGCTGCAAAACTGAAGTGCTAATTGGCTTTTTCTTTTTTAATGATGTGTACACACAGGTGTTTTTGTGTATGTGTGTATACATGTCTGGGATGTGTATGTGGCTTGTGAGTGTATGCGCTTATCAGTGTTGCTCCAGCATCTTATCTTTATCTTATCATCTTTAATGAGAAAATTGCAGTGAAAGTATTAAGAGAATGTTTGTATCTAGCAAGATTTGTTTTGTTCAGTATGCTTAGGAAAATGTAATGTTGGTTTTTGTTGTAATACAGAGAGCAGAAACTTTATTCACGCTTTAACACCTGATTTCTCTCTAGAATCCTTTTTTTTTTATTTTTTTTTTTATTTTTATTTTTTTCCTTGAGCTTCATTAGTTCCTAACACTTTTGTACTGGTCACTTTTCTCGCACCGCGGTTTTAACCGTGCTCACATGCAATGATGAAATCAAATTGTGGAGAATGAATATACACACAGGACCAGAGTTCCAGAGCGAGCCCGTTATTCCACCCACATTTTCCCAGAACACTACACCACTTAAAGCTATAACAAAAAATCTGAAACTGACATCCCAACAATCCACTCGCTGATAATTGACTTCACATTTTGAAAAGAATGATATAACGTGGATGAGATTTATTTAGTACTGTTTTTATATAATGTCCCTTGATGCAATGTTAATGCAAATTGTTTTGGTGGTTTCCTTTCTCCGGCTGTTGTGCTAATAATGGCAGGAAAAAGCAAGAAGAGATAGAAGTCCAAATTTGCATGTCTAAATGAGTTGCCTAACTAAATTAGCATGCATGGCACAAACACAGAACATAGCAGGAATTTTCTGATTTATGAATGTTAACAGCTGCTAATGTAGTTTTTTCATGCCACATAACAAACTCCGTAAGGTTATCAGATACAAAGATGGATGCAAATTTGCGTGTAATCTGCATTTCCAGTTAAAGCTATAGTGTATTGTAAAAAGAAAATGCTGTAAATGCGCGGTATTTATTTTTCAGCAAAATACTGTTCTATTATTTTTACATGACTGATTCGGCAACTAGAGCAATGCACTGGATTACAGTAAAATGCCAGAAATGCAATGCATTGTGGAATACCTTGCATTTATGGCATGGGTGAGAATGGTGAAAAAAAAAAAAAAAAAAAAAAGAAAAAAAAAGCATATATGTGCAAAATTTACAGTGTATTTCTGTATTTTGTATTTACAGTAGAAAAAATTACTGGAAAAATACAGCATAAAAATATATACACGAAACTATTCTGTAATATCTTAAATATAAAGTATATGTATATAAAGAATATGTATTATTTAGAAATATTTTGTTGGCAACTCTGCTACCAGTAAATGATTTACAGTGTAACTAACATAAAAGTTACGATATTTAACAGGCCACAGTAGCTTCTAAAGTCATCTGATGGCCCTCTTAGCTGAATTTTATGAAGTAGCACTTGGATAACTCCATCTGCTAAGGTACACTTCCCACCAAGCTACATTGTTAAGTTCTAACTGGCTGGTTCCCAGAGATGCTATTGCCATATATGACATTACGTGGGTGACAGCTCTAAAAAAGGTGGCGGGCTTCACATGCTTCAGATAATGGCATGTTAGCCCACACTCTTCCAGACTGGAAGTGCTGTGCAGTAAGAGGGAGATATTCATGGTTGTGAATAGGCTACGACTGACTAAGGCTCTGCTCCTCGGAAGACAAACATGTCAGACTTGTATATAAGGCACCAAGTCAATCTGTCCATTTAACCATTTAACACATGACAAATTATGATCGCAGAGATGATATGTACATTCTGCGGATTTGCACTGCAAAAAGCCAAAGAAAGCAAAATCCTCCATGACTACATTTTAAAAGACATGAATTAAAAAAAATAAAATGAAATTAAATAGTACAACCATAAATTTCATTGCCAGTTGCAATGGCCTATAGCGGAGTTCTCACATACTGTAGTTCCAAGATAAAATATACCTACATAAGTATTTATCTAGAAAAATGTCGGTGTAGCCTGCAGTAATCAAACACATTTTAAAAAGATAATGTAAGATGTAAACGATGACGGCAATGTTGTTAAAGGAAAATAATCAATAATGATCAATGAAATGTTGAAACAAGTTGGTTCATGTTATCATGCGCATTATAGCAGCTACAAACAGACATGCCCTCAACAGCTTTTCTTTCCCTTGAAAGTAATAAGACAAAATAAGACCAAAAGAAAACCCAGAGCATGTCATGTTAGCAGGTAAGCAAAAAATAAAAAAACCCTAATACTGATCTTACTTGCAGACGCAAGACTTCCATAAATCTTTAAATAAGTGTCTCCTTATAGAAAACTTCACCATATCAAGAATTTGAAATTAATTTATTAATAGTATTAGATTATGTGGAGCATCTACCATAAAAGTGTTTGTGAATGACTTATTATTTAAAAATGATAAAGAATTTGAAATTAATTTATTAATAGTATTAGATTATGTGGAGCATCTTCCATAAAAGTGTTTGTGAATGACTTATTATTTAAAAATGATAAAGAAACGATTACATTTTAGAGCAAACAAGTACTACTGACCTGAGATTTGAATTACAGCCAGCACTAATCATAGTCTACTCTACGCGGTTATATAAAATGAACCAACTTCTGACCATTCACATTCAAGAATTCAACCATGTTGTGGTATAAACACAATATATTTAAGGATTTGATTCGTTTGATGTACAAAACTATGCAGACTTTTGCACTCAACTGTGAATATGAGCTACTTAGCTAATAACTTCATTTAAACAGTGACACACTGAGAAGAAACAGGAACAGGAAGTAAAAACTTGCCGGTCATCTTGCACATAATTATCGTCTAAGACACTGTATCGATGCTGGGCGCTGAAGAATCTGACTTTGTATGGTAAAAAAAAAAAAAAATGGAAACGCAAGTCGATTGCAACCAGCTGAATGCCCCTCCTTTACCCCTACCTTTCCAAGAAAGTACGGTGGCCATCAGGTGCCCATAGCATACATCCAATACTCACATTCACGCTTGTTTGCTTTTTCCATGCTAAATAATCAGTATGATTCTCCATTTTTCAGAATTTGGGTTCTTGAAATTGTAAGCCAGCACCAAATCGTAATTCCTCTTATTTCTTCTTCTTTGTTTTCTTAACTTTTTCTTCAGCTTCCTTCTAGTGCTTCCTTCTGCATTCATGCTGCTACTTGTTAAAACACAGAATGTGGTGGTGCTCTCTAGATGTTTGTCCCTTCTGGGCAACAACATGGCTGCTCAATGGATGAGAACCCTTCCACTGTGGTGATATAAAGGGCTTATTCTAAGCTTATGAAAACACAATGTTTGTAGTTACAGGTGATTATACACTAATGAGAACGTACTTATGAATACTATATTCCGTTCCTGCTAATAGATCCCACTAAATCTTACATAGTGGACTTTCAAGGGTTCCACCAAGAGGACAAACTGAAAGAGTGTAGTTCTTTAAATGGATCCCTTGTTCCCTGAACTGGCACCGGTATTACAGTGTATATAGTAGAATTATTTAATGTCGTTATAATGATTCTTTACATAAGGCATTGATGATGCACATGCTAAACCATTTGCTTGTTGCTTGTTCACTCAGCTTTAACAATCACTGTTGGTTTATTAAACCTCTTTTCCACAGTTGAAGGACCCTCTGTTCCTTCACTGTCACCTTGCAGCTGTGGAGTTCTGTATGTATGAACTTGTTCGGGGAAAAAAACAAAACGAAACAACAGTTGGCCTTGAAGCAGAATAATTCTCTCATTAGCACTGTAGAAGGTGCTTGCCTGTAGTTTCTGTGCATTAACGAAGTAAAGCTTGAAGCAAAACTGTCACCACGGAGCAAGTGTCAGTACCTGCAGAGAGCCTCGTGTAGGCTTCACTAATGACTTCCTACAAAAAACTCAAAAAATAGCACTTGCTTTACCTCACACTTTCCTCTGACACAGTATGAAACGTATTGCATTCAAAATGATCAAACCAGGATAACACTACATTCTATTGTCAAACTCGCTGGAATGACAGAAAGGGTGGAACGACAACAGCTTCAGAATTAAAGGAAGGAGAAGAGAATCTGTTGTCTCGGAGTAATTAGAAATATCTCCAAGGAACGCTTTGCATCTTTTTTTCCCACCACCCCAAATCCCCTCACTGCCTCAAAATGAATTTTCACATTTTTTCTTCACTTCTGTTAGGTTATGTGTGTGTGTGTGTGTGTGTGTGTGTGTGCGTTTGCGACCTATAGAAGTTCTTCATACACATCCGAAAGCCTGAGGTTTGAAATACACTTGCCATTCTGAGTGGATTATTCGTTCTGATTGACCACTGACATTTTGTGGTGCTTCTCTGCATTGTGGATTTTTCCCAGGGGGGTTTGCGGGAAAGGGCAGCATTATCAAAGTCCTCACGGCAGCATCTCACCAAGGTGATGCAGCCGGTGCCAAGCTGGCACGGGAGGGGGGACCTGCACCGAGGGGTGACATTTTAGCACGGCTGACCCCTTAGATGTCAGTGTGTGTGAGTGCGGTGCCTTCTCCTCTCCATGCATGTGCTTTCACCCCCCGCACACCACGCACACGCATACACACACGCCCACACACACACACACACACACACACACACACACAGGCACACAGGCTTAACAAAAGCAGTGAGGGTTTTAATAATCAGCTATACAGCATGGCTTTGTGGTCATGCTCAGCCTTCCAGCACACAACTTAATCTATCTGTTTACTGATACAATTAGCACTTGCTCCTCAAGCGAATTCAATCAGACCCAAATAACTTAAAGCCATCAAGCAGAAAACATTTGTTTTTGATACAACAAGGTAATTTCGAAAGAGCAAGCTTTTGGTCCAAGCTTTTTATATACAGCAGCAATCTTCTGGGGTTATTTTCCTCGTGGATGCTTTTGATTCAGTCTTGTTATATTCATTCCCGCACACACACACGCACACACATTCTCTCTCTCTCTCTCTCTCTCTCTCTCTCTCTCGCTCACTCACACACACACGCACACACACGCACACACATTCTCTCTCTCTCTCTCTCTCTCTCTCTCTCACTCACACACACACACACGCACACACACACACGCACACACATTCTCTCTCTCTCTCTCTCTCTCACTCACAC
>JAQQZR010000003.1:9158644-9180478 GCA_030068235.1 Notoglanidium macrostoma
CTGGCGACCTGCCCAGGGTGTACCCCGCCTCTCGCCCGAAGATGCTGGGATTGGCTCCGGCTTCCCCGCCACCCAGACGGATAAAGCGCTATAGATAATGGATGGATGGATGGACTTCCCTCATAAGTGGTAATTTGCAAGTCTGTATCATTTTCCTCTCTCTTACAATACTGGGGCTTCAAGTCTGTTCTTTTCTGTCAGAGTGTAAATAGAATATGGATGTTGATTGGTCAAGACCATCTATGATCTATGATCACCTGTGATCATCCTGGATGATGATTGGTTGGCAGATAAAAACTTTTATTAAAGTCACTGGACTATTCAAAGAAAACCAACAAGACGTTTCAGTGTTCATCCAAATACTATCATCAGTTGTAAAAAAATATGACAGGAAGTAACTCTGGCAAAAATACATACCAAGAAGTTACATGATTAACACATGAGATGCTAAAGTCATATGACTACTTGAGATGTCACTGAAGTGTCCTTGCCAGGGAAGATGTTCCCAGCAGCTTACAGTGATGCCCCTCCTCCTACTTGTGAGGTGGAGCAAGCTGGTTCATCCATAAAGCGCTGAGGTACAGTTTTATCACAGCAATGTGTGCTGGGGACAGGTGGTGTCCCAAACCCCCTGCTCTCCTTAGTGAGGTCCGCTCCACTTTGACATAGATGGCCTCCTTGACCCCTCTTACAAACCACCTGTTATTTTTGTCTAGGATATGTACCTCATGATCATGAAAACTGTGCTTCTTTTGTTGTAAGTGTGAAGAGACTGTCCCGAGGAGTTTGCTTGCTGGTGTTGGGACTTTACCCCTATACATGGCTCTTTGTACTTGACTGCATATATAGTGTTGCTCTTGAGATGTTTAGGAATGGTGGCATCTGGGCAGCGGTAGCTCAGATTTTAATAAATATTTCAAATAGTATACTACCTGGATGTCTTACAAATGAACTTACATAGATGTTTATGAAACCATGTTTATTTGGAGATGCACTATCAGTCAAAAGTTTGGACACACCTTCTAATTAAGTGTTTTTCTTTATTTTTATGACTATATAAAAGAGACTGGATAATGACGGACTGTCGTTTCTCTTTACTTAGTTGAGCGGTTGTTGACATAAAAGGTTATTAGTGGAATTTCTTTCCTTCTTAATGCATTTGAGAGCAACAGTAAATAGTAAATGATAAAGCCCTATAGAACAACTATAGTAATCCATATTAACAAGGCACACGTGTTCACTGAAAAGCGTTCCAGGTGACGACTTACTTCTCACTTACTGTTATATTGCTACAGATACTATACTTTATTATACTGATACTATACATACACACTGACTGTCTATATTAACCAAAAGAGCAGGATCGGTGTATGCGAGCCACCTTTATAGCGTGCTAAGACAGCGTCATGCTCGTTCAGACCTGCCCAGGCATGGCCAGGATGTCAACTTCTACAGAACAGCTTCCAACCTGGCCTGATTCCATGCCTGCCCAGGCCGCACAAACCGTTGTCACTTACGGGAGCGAAAATGTTTGGATACAAATTTAAGAAAAAGTCATGACAAAAGTGAAGATTTCTCTGAAATGGTACATGATGGGTAAATTTTGATGTGATATTCGTGGTCAGCACCCAAAAATCGATAAGAAACACCCAACAGTGTTCAAGAAGCAAAAACTATGTTGTGCAATGTTATGTAGTTTATGTGACATTTTCAAAATGCCAGATATAATCTTATAATATTAGTGTTACGACATGATCTTAACAACAAATTAACCAGCAACAATTAACAATTATTAGATTCAGCAAATGTAGTTAATCAACCGAGGTCTTTTCTTTTCAATTCTATGCTTTTATTTCTCAATATTTTTCAGTGTAAACACACTACATGTATCTATGTAGATTACACTAGAGATAAAGTCTGTAAACCAGAACCTGATGGGTTTGATTAGAGCAGCAGCTAAATTTGGAGGCCAGATGCGCAGGAACAAATGTTCAACACCATGATCAATGTAATGCAAACACTTTCAAGACCAGTAATTGGATGACTCAAATGACTTTGATTTTTCTTTAATTTGTGTTCTATCCCAGAAAACACATAAAGCAATTAACATAGTTAGATAACTGTTGTTTATCCTGAGCAAGCCAGTCGGGCATGTATTCAATAAAAGACAGATGGAAGAATCGGCAGTAGAAAACAGGTTTGGTTAACCAAGCAGAATGTAGAGGTGGAACTTGTGAACTTATTATACTGAGCAGTAACTAAAGGAGGGAGAGAAATGAATCTGCATTGCCAACAGCTCCAATCATAGAAACCTTTTCTGGCTGATCATTGATGCAAAGCTATTTGTCAAAGTAGGAGAAGGGGAGATAGAGAGAGGAAGAGGGAGGGGAAGAGAAAGATAGCAGGGAGAGCAAGGAAAAGAGATAGAGAGCAAAAAGAAAGTGTGTGTGTGTAAAGAAAGTGTGTGTGTGTGTGTGGGTGTGTGTGTGTATGAGAGAGAGAGAGAGAGAGAGAGAGTGAGAGAGAGAGAGAGAGAGATAGCCCCTCACACAGATCACATGATGTTGCCGGGTCACTGACGTTGTCATAGAGACAGTGATGCAAGTGTGGCTGGGAACAGTTGTAACAAGAATAGCACCTTATTGATTCTCACACTCGCCAACGCTGTTAATTGGGTCTTTGCTGAAAATATGTGCTTTTACTATTAAGGCTAATACAAGTACATGTGCAATAGCTTTCTATATAATACACTGTACTGAGAATTGTTATGCTCACAATGCATGTACATATGTACATTCTCAGCCCATGGTTTTAGAACACGTGGAGGAGTATTTTGCTTCCTACAGCGGCTTATAAATTCAAAACACATTAACAAGCCAAAAGTGCAACACCAAATCAGAAAACAGTAGATTAATTAAACATAAAAGTAGATTCATTTAGGCTCGTAATTCCTCTTACTGTAACCTTCCTCCAGCTCTTGGTTTTCTGTGGTCTCTCAGACTGACATGTGCTGTAACCAATCAGCAACAAGTATATGATGTTCAGTAAGGACCTCCCCGGAGTTAATGTTGATTGGCTAGTGTTTCTTATTTTATTATGCTGTTGGATTTGTTATTGTGTTTTAGCATTGCTGTGTTGCTGTTGCTTTTTTCCTTTCACCTTACAGACTACCATAGTGTCATCTTTCCTGATAAATAATTCTGCGATTGATAAGCAATGATGAATCCTAATTTTGCTCCACAATCACTTCCACATGAGCATAAATGGACTATCTGGTGTAAGACAGACACACTCATGTGCACATGGCCAGGACTTGGTTTTAATATTTATGGCTGTGCTTGCCCTACTCATTGCCCTTGTCAAAATCTTAACTCCACCAGCACATCATTGACTCCTCTAGTCCTCCAGGGAAAGCCTCGTTTGGCATCATCTTTGGAGATTTTGACAAGTTTACATGGATTGCTGGCAGGCTCTTGTGGTCTTGTTACGGAAATCAGCTGTGTCCGTGGCTGAACAAACACTCACGACTTCCGACGTTGCATTTGCTTAATGTAAACACGTTCGTCAAAACGACACAACCACAGCTATGATCTGAAAAGAACACTGCACGAGGTCTGAACCCGAAATCTTCTTTCTGTAAGGCTAACCAACGCATCACCGTGCAGTAAATAAAACTTATTCAGCTTGAACGTGGTGGCCTGAATGTCAACTGATGCTAAAACAGAAAATGTATTATTATTCTATGTTGAACTTCATATCCTCACACACTTACTGATGGGTATCAGGTTATTACACAGTAAAACACCCTCTAGATTTGATCTCCATTTGGGCTGATGACACATTCATAACATGAAATAAACCTTATATTGATGCATTGATTTATAATTGAAAGACTGGACAGCATAGTCCCGTTAGCTTATTTATAAAAGTTATCCCTGTACATCCTGTTTAATGCACTTTGAGTATGGAACAGAGGTTAACCCCGGTTACTAACCATCACTATTAGTTTTAACTGCAGCCAATAGGCCATGAGTGACCCTGCAGAATAGGATCAGCAGCAGTATTTTGGCTGCATTAAAAGAGCTACACCTCAGCAGAACTGCCAGCTCTGTCAAGTGTGATTGTAATTCAACTGAACACATGTTCGAACAAGGACAACAGTCACTGTAAAGCAGCGCGAGGCATATTGAAAAATGAAATCTAATATTGTGTTTACAAAGTATTACAAAACACCCACTGAATGGCATGAAGATCGTATAAATCAATGTGAATTCTACCTAGATGAATGCAATTCATAGTCTTAGCCATGCCATGCTTTTAACTGGATATTGATTGAGATTATATGACGCTGATGATCTTTTATTCGTTCAGCTAAGGTAACAAGAAAATACTTAAACGTGAATATATTTCCCTTGATATTCAGCTGTGTAGGTTATGAAATGAAAGCATATGTTAGTCATCTGGAAATTGAGACCTTCTTCCCACATGATAACTTTCATTTCAGATCTTATGGAAACTATTTATTCAGAAAGTGTCAAGGAAGCCAAGCATTTTAATTTAACGGAAATTTCTTTCACTGTAATTAACGTTAAATTAATGTGAAGTTAATGACAGAAACCAAAATTAGCAATGACCCTTTTTCGTCTGCTTCCTTTTCATGCCCACTCACTCTCACAAACTGTACCCCACAGATTCAATTACACAGACACATACACACAAACACTGAGTGGAGGAAAGCGCTGTGTCAAATAAATACATTTCTATCGCAGTCAAAGGGGTGTTGAAGATGGTGTGAAATGCAATACACGATATACAGTGTACTATACTACAATATACACTATTATAGTATGTAGTATAAAGTATACAACGGAGTAACGCAGTTACCTCAGAATTATCTTAAGCTGTTATCAGTTTTGGTGGTTAAAGCCAAAAATGATTCAATGAGATGGAGGAGAAAAGTTTTAAATCCATTTAATCCTTAACCAAAAATAGCTAATGACAAAAACAGCCAAGTTGTTTTGTATTACCTTTCTATAACAGCAGCTATATCAGTAGTTCTAGCTGCAACACAATTCACAGGTTTATATTAATGCACTCATGACCTCCGCTTAGGTAATGTATTTGGTGAAGTTTATTTGTGACAGCAAAACTGATTTCTATGAAACTTGGTGGCAGGACATAACAAGGGCCAAGTAAGAACGTGAAGAACAAAATTTATGTTTGACAAAACATAGCCAATGTAGAAACACGACGACTCCATTGGAAATATATCCAGACATATGGCATACATGTGTTGTATTTGCAGCTTCACACAATATCGCACATCAAAAAGACTTGGCTATTGTCCTTGGTGGAGCTCGGCGCTCTCCGAGTACCCTTCTAGTGTTAATGCGTTATTATTAGTAACAACTTTCTTTCAGGTTTTGTTCAGCATTTTTGGAAGAAGTCTCCGGTCAGAGGAAACGTAAAGGAAGTCTGAAGGCTTTGCGGTTTCTTGGAAATGTGACCAGCTGCATTTTTTTTGTGTTCTTACCTTCAAGAGAAACTAAATCTAAATGAATAAATTATAATTGTTAGTAGAATAAAGCACTTCAGCATGTACTGTTATAGGAAAATAATGAACTTTACTGTTATAACAGTAACTCAGCTCGGTGTCAGACTGCATTACACACCCCATTTTTTTCTGTAACAGTGTGCTCAGTGGTGTTTTATTCCTTACATAACTGGGTTAGCCAAAAGCGCAGATGAAAAAGCTAACTCAAAAGGAATTTAGCTTTTCCTAATATACAGTATGTTGACTACAATTAACATGTCCATACAGACAATAAATTAGCCAAGGTGTATGTTACATTACAGGCTATACTAAGTTGAAAGCATACCGCAATATAGGTATTGTTGTTGGTGTTGTTCAATTCTCCACCATAGTTTTCTGGATTTTTTTTCTGCCTGTGAAGAAATGAATTGCAGTAAATCATGAATATAGCTCTGGCTACATACTTAGTAGCCTACATCAGTTGGACATCTTTCGCAAACCGGAAATATTTATGTTGCAAACCACAGGCTGCTTTAGGGTGAGGGCATAGTATGAATGCATACTATACTGTTTCATAGACGGCCATTTTCAGCCTTATGAGCTTCTTGATGTTATTTTTACAGCTTGTTACAGTCGCTGAAGCTATTTCAGCACCATGGAAAACATCTCTTGCTGTCATGTCTTGTACTGAACGGAGTAGCTCCTCACCCTGGAGAGCTCTTCAGAGCCACTCAGTGATGCTGATTCACACAGAGCAGTAATGGCTGTACAGCAGCATCCCGTCAACCATGTTCCTTTCATTTGGAATGAGGTGGAGTGCCTGAGTCAAGAGCTTCAGTCAGGCTAACATGCCAGTCTGGTCAGCATGACGCTAACCTTTACTGTCCATGAATAGAGTCCACTGTGTCTTAAAGATATGCCTTGCTTATTATATATATTGGCTGATTTGTGTGAAATGGCCCTCAGGTATTCCGTGCTAAATGAACATGACTCACAGCTGAATTGGTTAATAGTTTATGGCCACAAAAACATATGTGTTTATGAACAGGTATACATTACATTGACTGCTTACATTTTTTACTGTGCACTCATGTTTCATAAAGCAAACAAGCTGCTTTGGAATTATTGATGGGGATTATACCTGTGTCTTCAGGCTTATAATTGAATTTGAAATTTGATGCCTGTCACAGTAAAGCTCTCAGTTGTGCCTGTTTCTGAAGTCCCATTAAGGTAGAAGACCATAACTCATTTCTGGCCACGGAACCAGCTGGGGTCTAGCAATCATTTGTGGCCCTTGTCAAGTCCTTTGAGTCCAACACCTGTAAACCAGAATTAATGATGATCCGCTCATCTCTTGCCTGACGGCTCTGTTCCACCCTACAGCCATTTACAAGGCAGTCGTCCCCTATCTTGCCCCACTGGTAGTCATCAATCTGATAGTGAAAAGGAACACTGAACAAAAAAAATGCTAATGCACTAACAGTGAATGCCAATTACTGAGGTTGTTACCAAGACTCACATTTTGTGTGAGCTTAACATGCCAGTGCTAGACTTCTCCCATTATCACAGCAGGAAATTTTGAGAGAAGTGTTCATAATGTAGCTTCTTGCTAGATGATGGTGCAGAGTTAGCACTCCCTTTTATTCCAAATTTCCTATTTAATCGTTTCTCTAAGGCGAAAGATTCTCAAGCACATATGTTACCAGAGATGAATGATCAGCTATGTTTCAGTCATATTCATAGTGAACAGTCTCTTGACTCATACCTTTTTGGACACAAAGCTGATCAAGCCCTCTTTAGCATGATGAGGTGAGATAACCATTTGAATGCAACTACACAAGGCATAATCACTGTGCATAGAATTGTGTCTTTATGCACATTTTGGTGTATCAGTTTATTCAATTTGGAGAGACGTTTTTGAAAATCATTGCCTCTCAGGCTATTACTGTATATGCACATTGTCTTCCTGCATAAATAGCCTGAAGATGATTTGTTCACATCCTGTAAATTATAATATCTCAACCATGCATGTTCTTTATATTTTTAGTCAATCATGGATGGTGACATACAGTAATGGATGTAATTGATATAAATGATAATATGCATATAAACACTTGTGGACAAGTATAGCCACAAGTAGCAACGATCAGGATTCATGAATTACTTGGTCTTCAATATGCAATTACTGCCAGATGGGTGGATGTTTTTGCTATGTAACAACGCAGTATTTTTCATGAGAACTGAATGAAAGATTTCACATGAGCATCATGTCTTATGTCTATGCCTCCTTTTGATTATATGGGACTAAAATTGAACTGGACAGGCAAACTGTGACGTATCAGTACTGTCTTGATAGCTTTTTTGTGTGTGTGTTCATGCAATCCTTCAAAAAAAAAAAACACTTTCACAAAGATGCAGCATGAAAAATATCACCTTGAACAAGTCGTAGGAGAAAAATAGTTATTTAAATGATGTAGTCTATCCTATCTATCAAATTACATACAATTTTAGGGGGTTGTCCTCCGGGTATCCTGAAGGCTAAAAAGTGGACATTGTGCTTACAAGACATACTGTAGAGTAGCTCACGCTTTGACTTTTTTGCTTGAAGCAGCCATACAGCCTATTAAAATTCTTTTAATAACTCGTTGCCCCCACGCTCTCATTCTACCTTCAACTGACAATGCTATTTAAGAGTTCTATTTTCAACCCCACTACAGACCTATTTTCCTTCCTTAATACCTGTCCAAGAACCTGGACCATGATGTTTTCACACAGCTATCTTCGATGGCTAGATACCTGCTAGTTCAGATTCAAGTCATACTGACTTGAGGAGATGCATTTCTGATATCTCTTCCAGGAGAGCCCATCCTTTGAAACAAAGTTCTCATATATGACTTCCCTACTGAGGCCAGTTTATTGGCTTCCCATGGCTGCAAGGACCAAATGAAAAACTCTTTAAGCCCTATGAGTTCCTGCATTCCAGATCTCACAGAGCTTTGCACCACATTATCCCTTTACCTTGGTTCAGAACACACCCATGTGTCTCGGGCACCTGACATGTCCTGAAACAGACCTTACTGTTTCAGTGTCCTGGTTTGTCAATGGGAGAATTATCTTTCTTCTACTGTCCAACCAGTTCTTTCTGCAGTGATCTAAAGATATGACTCTTCACAACATAACACTTTGCTGACACTTAGTGCAATACTTTTTTTTTTATTTGTATTTATTGCTTATGCACTTATTTAGACTTAGATTTATACACATCTTTCATTTACTGACTCACTAGTGAAGGCTGGCGACGCAACACAAACATGGCCGCTGAGAACTCTCATACCCGAGACCCCTCTGTGCTCCCGCAATCAGGTTCCAGAGTGTACTAATCATTATCAGCTGTTTCGAGTTTCTATACTGGGTCTATTTAAGCACCGGTGGTTTCACTGTCACTTCTTGAAGCGTTGTTTGTGTAGTTACGCACTGCCAAGCCTTTTGTTATTGATTGTCGTTTGGTATTTTGACCCTTGCTGATATTTCTGGATTATTCGATTTTTGCCTTTGCCTCTGATATCCCTGTTTTCTGGTATTTGCTCTAGTCTGTTTGTTCACCTCTTTTTCACCTTCCCTATGACAATGTGTTGCCCAGTGTTTCTGACCCACGCCTGTTCACGTTTATGAGACTGTTTCAAGATTTCCATATCTCCTGTGTGCTGTTCCCGTTGGAATAAATTACCCTGCGATTTCATCCAAGCCTCCCTTCTCTTATCTAACAACTAGACCACTGTAGCGCTTGCATAAAACAGCATTAGTTTAGACTTGTACTACATCCTTATTGGGTGATTCAATCACAAGTGGACATCCGAGTGTAGGTGGATATCACATTTTTTTCCATAACAGGGTTGCCAAATCTACCAACCTGATGCTGCTTCAATACCAGAAGCCCAAAATTCTAGCCAATGCCAAATGAAAATTCAAACATCCATCCATCCATTTTCTATGCCGCTTATCTATTGCGGGTTGCAGGGAAGCTGGAGCCAATCCCAGCAGACTTCAGGTGAAAGGCACACCATGGTCAGGTCACCAATCTGTCACAATGCTAACACAGGGACAGACAGCCTTTCATACTTTCAGGCAATTTAGAGTAGCCAGTTGACCTAATCCGCATGTCTGTGCTGCAAAAATTCAATCATATTGTTTATACTTTTCCACTGGATGTCATTTCCTAATTAAATCGTCGAGTGCTCAGATCAGTTGAACGCTATATTTACACTGTTATCTGTCTGTGCACAGCATCGTGTGCAGCTTTTGCTTATCTTATCATGTTTCGTGTTCTTTCAAAAATCCCATAGCAGAAAGAGAGGGAAATAAAACCAGAACAACATGAGTCACATATATAATTTTAGTTAATGCTATGCGCACAGCTGTCAGAGTTTGAGGACTTAAAATAGTCGCTTGGAAACACACAGCTTTAATGAACTTAACCACAGTGCATATGGGTATAAACTCAATTATAGCATCAAATATTATATATACTATATATTAATTTTCCAGTTTTTTTTATTTTATCTTTCAACCGTGTGCAGTTTCAAGATTTATTTGCCTGCTGTCCGATCATTTGTGCACTTGATGACTTTAATCTATTAAATATTATCCAACTGTAGAACAAAGTTTCCTTTTTCAGTACCGTCAAACAGCTAAATATATATTTATATATTCCAAATTTGCCACTTTCAAATTCTAAGCCAAGCATCAACACCATCATTGCTGTAAATGAGATATTCAGAGAATGCTGTATTATGCACAATGTGCTTAAATAGTCTAGTTATTTCACCATGGTGCTAAAACTGTCTTGTGTTATTAAATATATTGTCAGGAATGCAATTGGAATAAAATAATAAAATAGAAAACAGATTTTGTGTATAAAATCCAAGACAATCTAATATGGCAGATGTTTTTTTCCCCCTTAATCCAAAGAATCTAGGTATAAAACACAGTAATACTCATATTAAGAAGACATACAAATTGTAAAATGCTGTAGGACATGTGGCTGTGACTGCTCTCGGCTGAGAACCAAAGGAGACATCTTTCTGCCAAATTTGAGGCAGAAGTGTTTGCTGTCCCATCATTTAATACAGAATCAGAAAAATAATAACTAGAAGAAAAATCATAATATAAATTATTGCTTTCCAAAGTACCGGTACTACGTTTAATTACTTAATAAGCAAATAATTCCCTAATAAGTAATTAGAGTACAATATCTCAAAGCTCAGTTCATCCTAGCCGCTCATCACAACCCCTTCCACAGCAGCAACCTTACACCATCACACTTGGTGAATCAGACACACTAGCATGATTCTATTTAAAAATAGTGTCAGTAGTGTGAGTTTTATGTGTGTCTTTGCATGTGCCACATACTTGAGGCTCACTACTCTTGCCCTGTGGGACTACATAAAAATGTTAGCGATGCTAAGCTGATTTGAAAGCTGACTTTATACAGTTCAGAAGCGATGCTTTAGCCAAAGGCTGGTGACACCACTTGTCATCTTGTGTTAAGAGGATGGGCTGTTGAGTGTTGTCACTTCATCATGACAGACAAGAGGTTGTTATCTCTGGTGCCTCATAACAGTGAACCGCAGCTCAGGTCAAGCACATGGGAACCTTTGAAAGGCAAATAATTGTCGGACTGCATCTTTACTAGCAAATTTAAGACTTTGTTCTTTCTTAAGTAACAGTGGGAATATTTATCTAATCTAATATTCTAATAAGAGATACTATCTCTGGTTTACATGTCTATTGTGCAGAATCTTATCCAGCACTTCATAAGCTAAAAAATGTCAAATGGATTTCCGGAATCTAAGTAATTTATATAGAAATAGTAGAGAGCTATACAGTTGAAGAGTCTTCCATCTGATTTAGTAGTTGTTGCTGTAATGTCAGGTACCTTAAGAACTTGTTAGCAATTGGATTAAGAAATCTGCAGTTAATAAATGAATAAATTACAGTAAGCGCCATTTTGAGTTATATTCTTGATCATTTCTACGTGGCTCAATTTTGTCGCTGGGTTTAAACAGGATTGCTTCTAGAGTACAAATAAAAAGGTATCGTGTCTTATTCACACAGGAGGTGCAGTACATTGTATTCCTGTCAAACTTATTATGCATGAGATCTCTGTTTTCCTTCTGCTAATCAACATGTGAAGTGGCAAACAAGTAGAGCTTTATTAAAGTGTCTCATCACCTTCCCTGTAACATCTCACTTGATCAAGTATTACAGCAAAAGCACAACTGAGCTTTGATAAAAGAGAGAGAGAGAGAGAGAGAGAGAGAATTTGCAGATAGTCAGGTGAAAACCTTGCGTTAGTGACTTTAATCGGAATTACAGGTGTGTTGTATTTAAAATTATGTGAAGGATCATACATATCAGAGAGTGTTTCAAAATCATGTTTTTAATCATGGAAAAGATTGCTGTCATATAATTGATATAGTCGTCTTCTTAGTTCATTTCTCACAGACCACTGGACATATTCTGCTTTATACGACAGTTAAATCCAGTCCACTGATCTGATTGGTTGATTGGTATATTCCAAGAATGCTTATATTTCCTATAACTGCACTGCGACATTTCACTGCATGCATCACTCCACTTGTCTGTGTTTGCCACTTCCTAGGTTGAAACGCTTACTACAGTAAAGTTAGCGATATCATCGGACATGGCGAACGATACTTTAAAGAAATATAACTTCTGACTTAAAATATAAAATATATTCAGACGAAGATGAAAAGGAAGAAGGGATGCCAGAAGCACCTTTAACAGGAATGTACAACAACGTGAGCTATCTAGCCAGCTAGCCGGCAAATTCGGCAAGGCCTTTTTACCAACTTTCCAAGTTGTTGTTCTGACCTGAAAGGCTTGTTCTGCCTTTTTCTGATTATTCTGAAACCACTTGAATGCACCAATAGACCTTTCTCGAGATTTCTCATTATTACCAATCCTGCATCTAACTTGTAGGTTATTTTAGCATGTCCATCTTCAATTCCTGCCAGTCCACCATTCTTTCTGCAGTTGAAAAGAAATGCCCATTAGGTGGCAGCTGAAAATGCAGGATGTGAGTCGGGTGGGTGAGCAAGTGAGATAGCTCACTCTTAATATACTATCTGATGTCCTGAAATAACACAGATAACCTTTTTTTAAGTAATTGAGAGTGAGTTATTCTCCCACTAAGTGAATCTTAAGACAGCTGGTGATTATCTGAAAATGGGCTTTTTCTATACATTTCACTGAGAAAGTCTAACATGTGTCCTTTAATTGTGATGTTCATGTTACTCTCAAATTACTCATGAGGTTAAATCATGACGCCCATGCCAGCATGACTGTTTAAATAGCTGGAAACCGAACCTAAGGTTGAATCCTAAATGGCTTCCAAAAATAAAATGACTCTTTTAATTGTAGTGTACTTGCATATGCAGGGAGTGAGGAGCCGTTTATAGTCCAGTTTTAGATTTAGTTAACTTAGCTACTGTAATAGTAATAATGTATACAGCGTACATAATGTTGCATAACACAGTTATAGAAATAACTCACTCCTAAAATTGAGAGCTGTTTGATACAATGTCTTGTATGATCTAATCTCTCTGAGAAAAGCGGCCCCATATGTCACCGCATGGAGGGGTAAGGGAGGGGCTGGTCGAATCCCACATAGTGGAACATTACAATGCAAAATCTCACAAACATGGACAATATATTCTACACTAACCTCTGCTAGCATTATATATACAAAGGACCAGATAAAATGAGGGTACTTTTTTTTTTTTAAAGTGTCAGAATAGCAGTGTTGTCTTCACAAAATGTCCATAATAAACTGTACCGTTTCCACATTTGGAGGCAAAGAGAGTTGAAGGATTGTCACCCAGCATTAGAGATGTAAAAGGGGGCAAATCCTCACTATTTCAGCATGAGGTGGAAAGACAAGTTAAGCCAATTGGGGTCTCACTGTTTAAAATATGCTTACCACTACACAGTTATTTAACTCACCCCTTGAATTGACCGGATAATCGATAACATTATACTTGCGTGTATTTACAATTTCAAAATATCATATTGGATTGCCATACCGTTTAACTTCCTAAACTCCCAGCACGCATCGGCAGATGTGGTCGAATCTGCACTGTTACTAAATATACTATATTCTTTTAGTTTTAACTGTTGTTGTTGAATAATTCAAAGGAGTTACTAATTACTATCATTAAGATAAGATAAATATCTGATTATTAAGTCGGAATTTTAATGGCTTAGTGTTTCTGCAGTGTTGCATCAGAACCCATTCACATAGTGGAAACCCCAGCCCCAGCAGAGCAGCTTGATACTGAATCCGGGTAGAACACTAAAAGTGCCGTCAGTCTCAACAATCCTTTTAATCTCTCATCAATCATGTGGAAGTGGTGCAGGGGCCCCTGATGCTATTACCATCTCAGAGAAAATTGCTATTCGTGTGAGGAGACAAGCCTGCAATTGGCAGTGAAAAGTAGCCATGGTTCAGTAGGGGAAATGACAAGCTTGAGTGAGCAATCACAGAAACAAATCACTCAGCAAGTGAAACACAAGCCCTGTAAGTAAACAAATGAGAAAATTATGCTGTCTCACTAATTACCAGATGTGGTTAGGGCTATCTAATGGATGTGTCTATGCATGACTTGAGATTCATGAGTGCTTTTGCCGTTTTGTGGCATCTCTGACTCGGTTATCCAGATGTGCGATGCTGGATGGCTTTGGTTTGACTAATTGTGTGCATGTATATGAGCTTTCTGCTCTTCTAGTCTTCTAAAAGATGCAGTCAACATTGAAAAGATACAGAGTTCAACATTCAGCATGCTGTAATTGAACTTTTGCTAATTGATGGGGACTTATTTTTAGTCATAGCTAGCACGGCTGTGCTTTGGACTGAGATAATCACAGCCATGCTGATATTCAGTTCAACAGCCCGACCTCGGGTGTGATAGTCCTCTTATACAACAGTTCTATAAACAAGAATTTAATATTGACTAAGTGACATTTCAGACACAGCATGACCAAATGTTCTGTTTATTTTTGCTGACCACTAGCAGAAATAGAAGAACTCCTCGGCTAGCTAGCTCACGTTTACAGCTTTCACAATATTCCCCTGGACTTTCAAGTCCAACTAGGGTAATGCCAAAGTTCATTTCGTGTTAGAAAGGGTCAACCCGTGTCGTCAGGATCGCTTCGTGACCCAGTTCTCGTGATGGGTCAGACAAGGGTCGATTTCAGTGTGAATGGCACCACCAGGTCGCTAACAACCAAGCAAAACAAATGAATCTCGTTTGCGAATAGTGATGCACAGTGCTTTTTGTTCTTCAGGCACTTGCAAAATTCAACACCCACTTTCTCTCTCACACACACGTACACACGCACCCACACGGGAGAGCAACTTAACAATTCTCGAGTGCAAATTTACGAACTTTACAGCAGTTTACCTTGCAGAATGTTAAACAAGCTGCTAACAAAAATTTCCTTAGCATGTGCATGAGTTCTGGGTGAAAACACTGCATTTGAAATAAAGCATGTGCCTGTTCTCATGCATCTTCATTATTATTAGTACTACTACTACTCTCCATGCAATGAGCTAATGATATTAAAGCGCCAAGTGCACCAGCTCAAACATGTGTGCAAGCAGTGAACACACACTCGCATGCACCTAAGCACACACATGCACTCAGCATCTGCTGGAAAGGCCGCAGAGATGATGCAGAGAAAGAGCGCGTAAAGCCAGACACAGAGTATGCATGCATATATGATATATCCTCCCATTTCCAGCATGTGAGTTAATTGTTGTTGTTGTTGGGTTGTGACCCAGGACCTATCTGAATTTTCATGACTAGGGATTAACCCATGTTGACTCAATGTTGTTTGAATTGACAAAAGAAGGGTTGATCACATTGGCCAAGGAACCCCAGACCAACCCTGGTCATTGGTTTGATAGAGGGAATTGATGTGTACATTATTGCCGTCTGGTAAAAATTGGTGTCTCTTCTTCCTTTTCAGCTTCATCTGATGAATTTTCATAGTTTAAGTCAAAAGTTTGTTTGCCATGCCATTCTTAGTACTTCTTTGCAAAGGTGTTGTTTTGTTCCTTCACTCAAATCTTAGTCAAAGTGACGATAATGTATAATAAATGTAATAATAGGCTACTTGTGATAATAATAATAATAATAATAATAATAATATCAGACATTGGCTGTGATGAATGTGAGTTCATCTGTATATCATTTTGTCTTCTTATGTTGTAATGAAGTGCACTATGAGCACTGGATGCATTTTGCTTTTAGAGGACAATAATATGTGTTGAGACAATCATATCATCCTACACATAAAAACCCATTGTATCCTTCACTCTACTCATTAGTTTTGCAATTAAAATTGGATATTAAAGATTAATCTTGGCTCAGTGAAAGTTTCCGGTGAAATCTATTTTGTTCTGGTGGAAAATGTCCCCCTTTTCCCAGTGAGTTTTACAATGATTAAGTTTGATTATCTCATTAATGAAGAGAGTGAGGGAGAGACAATACAGGCAAGCCAACACTAATTAAGTGTTTTATGGTGCATGTAATGTAGGTCTCTTAACGCACCTTGTCTAAAAATAAGATACATCAGGCCTGTATTCAGCAGAAAGTCACTGAAACATATCGAGTAGCCCAAATGTGAGAAATGATCTTTCTTTAGGAAACATGTATTGGTGCAATACTAATTGAGTAAATATAAATAACCACACTATTGCTAAATACCTTCGCTTATGTGTTTTTATTTAAAACGTGCGCAGTAACTTCTGTCCTCAGTGATATTCCGTAAATGATTCCTGGTTAAACTGTAAATCCTAAAGTCACTGGGATTACGGGAATATATCCTGATTGGGATGCAAGTCCATCACAGGACAGCATGCACATATACATTCACAGCTAGAGGCAAATTAGAATAGCCAATCCACTTATGAGAATAAGTGATAAACCTGATGAAACTCATGGGAAAATGCAGAGAACATTCAGATTCCGAGCCTTGGATTGAACCAGGAACCAGGAACCCTGGAGCTGTGAGCTGTGAGGTGGCAACACTACCCACTGCACCCTCACATTCTAAAATAAAATAAATTCACGAAGAAGTTCATTTTTGTATTATTATGAAGGCATCAGTGAGATGATAAAATATCTGGTGGTGTAGAGAAAGAACATCAGAAAATATTATCCGCAGTAGGGGTAGAAAATCATTCAAATTTGACTTATATCCCTGTGGGTCTAATAAGCTATATTCATTTTCAGAAAGGAGCAGGAAAAAGTGGCTCAGCATAAAGCCCAGATTTTTGGATGAACTCGAGTGGCCTGTTTCAAACAATTACTGCATCTTATTTAAGCAGTATTTTCCTAATCTGGTTGTATAAGTGAACTCAGGGTTTCCATGGGGATGCTGTTTCAATGCAGTTAAGTAGACTGATAAAGTGTAACTGTTATTACTTCACTTTCCGGCAAACCTCTCTCTCAGGCCAAATCACAAAAGCATGATCACAGATGAGCACCACAGCAGGGTGCCCTCCACGAAGCTTTCAGATCCTGCCTTATACTGACCAGGCAGTTCTGCTGCTGTCTGGCTGGCTGGCTGTGAAAACTTTAATCTTGGGAAAAATGCAAAAAAAAAAATATATATATATATATATATTGGTATTGTTGTGTGTGTGTTTAGATCTGGACGGAAGTGAAGTTCAAGCTTACTGACAGCTTCATGTGGAGTAAAGAGCAGGGTACATGTTAGGCACTGTTCTAAAGGGCGTCTACATGACTGGATCCATACCGCTCTTTAGTTAAAGATGAGTATGACAGGATGGATAAGCGTGAAATCTGTCTATTGTAGAACTTTATGAAAGTCACATTCCTTGTGTATCGAAATTGGTGAAAAATATTTTTAACTGTTTCTGCTGAGTTGATCGATAATAGGTGATTGCAAAGTGATGAAAAAGCTTTCCCACTTGCACTTTTCGCACTTTTACTTCCAACCGCCAGTATTACTTATTTCAAAATACAAGTAAACCTGTTCAGACAGTAGACCCGCTGGAGTTTTTGAACATGCTGGTACTGATTTCCAAGCATTATAAGTTTGAGGAAGCAGAGACGTTTAGTGCTTAGACAGCTTTCAGGAGCTGTTTTGTCAATATAGATATTTTAATGTACCAAAATTCAAAGACCGGAATGTAGCTAATATATAGCTTTTTGTCCATTCAGAAATGAACAAATCAGTATTCTGGATGATTATATGTCCCTGTAATTGTTTTTATTCATATTTGCCCAGCAGGCAATGTATAATCAGATGCTGATTAACCGAAGAGAAAACAAAAAGCATTGCAGGCATTTGCAAAGCATTTTCCCTTCATTTTATATATATGTTTAAATCTAATAATTTCAGTCCTGAGATAAAACATTTCTGTCCTGATGGGAGCGGTCTCTTTCCCTCCACAGTGCATGACCTCACTGAATGCTTTCATGAGGATAAAATTTATATACATCATATGCACCAGAGCTCAGTATATATGGGAGATTTTGGAGCGAGGTGTAAGACAGCGCTCTATACAACTATCATCAAAACATCAGTTAAGTGAATATATTTTACAAGTGTGCATATTTGCACTTCCAGAAACCTGTAGAAGCACCTTGAATGTATGAAGACATTACTTTATAATATGTCCATGCATGTTTGCCAATCATACCTGTCCTACCCCATACCTCTCCTTACATCACTTCATTTTGATCAATGCCTAGCCTTTTAGTTTTGTTCGCCTAATGGGATTTAATGAAAGCTATAACCTTCACCTGCCTCCATCTGTCCACCTTATTGACAGTCAGGTAAAGTCTCGTCCCTATGCACATCCAAACCCTGTTATCTACTTTAGAATACATATAGGCAAGACACTATATGTACGTAGGTAATTTTTTTAAATAACAGATATAAAAATTTTTGTCAGTGGATTGCTGATGTTTAGTGTATTGGAACTTTTTTTAATTGTTGTTAATCATGTTTGGATTAAAATGTTCATTGTACAGTCTTGAGAAAGACGTTTATGTAACAGTTTGTTGGAATTTCATTTATTTATTGCTTGATCAAGAAAATACCATACTTTGTTTAGAAAAAATTGTTTTAATGGCATTTTTCAATACAAAGTCTAAGAACACTTAAACAATTGCAGGGAAAGGAATGCACATGTAATTCTGAACAAAAATAATAATAGATTATTATTATTATTATTATTAATATAGATAATAATAATAATCATAATGGATGTGATTTAATGTATTTATATACTAGTAAATGTGATGTGGTATGGTTTATAAAAGAACCTGACAAGTACTGTATGTTATGAAAATGGGTAACTTGATATTTTTATAAGTTTATAGAGATATACAGTATGACATGATTGGGCCAGATGGGGGGAATTAATGCTTTCTTCAAAGCAGCTTCAAATGTTCAGATAATCCGGTGGTTGTTACTGGACAAAACTGCTGAGTTTCACAATTATTACTACTATGATTTACTATGATTGAAGAGGAATGTTATAATTATAATTTACCCAAAGGTCTGAAAATGTTGTGATCAAAATCATCATTTCTGCCTGTATTGTCTTGCTTAATGAACATTCAGATAACTAGAACATGTGACTGGGTGCTATTGTGGCTTTTACTTTTATGGTAGATTATTTTTGTTCACCCATGTCATCACAACAAATTTCAATTGTTATTTTTTTATCATAAATCAGAATGCATTAGGCAATATAACATATAACCACTGATATGGTCTGAAGCATAACTTGGATTTCACTAAGCCAGACTGCATTATGGTAAGCCTATATGATGCCACATTACACAAAGGAGATCTTCGACTGCATTTCTTTCATTACAAGCCCTGACTGTGTGCATCATTCATTACAGTGGGAAGGCTAAAGTAAATTTGCAGCGCATTTCTCTCTCATTCACTCTTTCACACTGCCTGGTTTTATTAATCACAGATAGTCAGGCTTCCCAGGCTCTCCTGCGCGCTAGGGTGTGTAGGCGCACATGTGGGTGTCCTGATAATGAGCCTGAACCCGTCTTCCTGTTGCCTGTCTCAACCGAGGGGCTCCAAATCCCATAGCGACACCATCACAATCCAAGCTCGGTCTGACTGTTTTCCATTTGAAAGAATATTTAACTTTTCACTCATCTATTCACAGCTACCGAGAACCCTAAGCCTCGCCCAGATTAGCTGCCTGTGGATAATAGAGCGAATTGAAGGCAGGCACATACCACCTCCTGGCCTCTGCCTTGTTCTCAGGGTAACCAAACACACTTGGTTGGGATAGGGATCCTTGAACATTCTTCATGCCTTGTGGAGAATCGAGGAAGGGGAGAAAGCGCTTGACACAGGCATGAGTTTCGGGGCAGACCTCATTTAAATGCTGTGACCCCGACAAAGAAAATGTCAGGTGGGACAACATGAAGGTTCTGTCTCTGCTTAATCTTCAAGACCCTGGTGTCAGAGGGTTCAGTAGGGCTTGCAGAAAAACACAACCTGAGATTTCCTCTGTAAACTCAGTCAAGTATAATTCCTAGGTGATGATCTCAAATGGAACTGTTTAAAATGAACTTAATGTGACGGCGAGATTAAGCAGTTCAGGTACTTGATCTGTAAGCCAAACTAAATTACTCAGCCAAACACAGGGAGAGTAAGGTCTTTATTAACGGTTCTTTAAAATGGTGCTGCATTTTTAAAAGGTTATCCAGCAATGTGCATTCCCACTAAAGTGGTTCACTTTCTATATCGCAACTATACGCTATTTATATAAGTATTGCATCATGGGAGGAAGCGAACACAATTCTGAATGAAGACCTGTAGGCAAAACACACCACCAGAAGGGTGACTAGGCTTTGATCATATTTTTACAACAATATGCTTAATAATATGCATAATAATATGCATAATATGCAAAATATTATGGAGCGATTGTAATCCTTATATTTATAGGAGTACTTCATACTGTAAGTTACTGTAATTTATTAAAAAAAAAAAAAAAAAAAGACAACAGCACATAAACATGTTTGTATTTCTCAGGCAAACACTTATTACCTTTTTTACTGTTTGCAGATAAATGGCCTAATGAGTTGTGTCCTAAGCTGAGTATAACTAAATATTATAAACAAATAGCAGCCCATGTTAAATAGTTTTATACCACAATCTTGTTCTGTTTTTGATTGCTTGGAAAGTGTTGAATAATTATCTATCAGCGCATGGCTCATAGAATAGTTCCCACTGCAAGGCACATCATAGTTTTATTTAGATTAATGTGCTTGTTTAATACATTATCATTTCTATAGTATCAACTTAAACAGTAACTTGTTTGGCAAACCCTACACTTCATCTGAGCCTAATAATTAGCAGATCTGATAGTTCTGTTATTTATCAAAGACAAACTAATAATCATTGATATGTCAAAGCTTTCTATAAGTAGATGTTTATGTAACATTTAGGAATGGACTGCCAGTGCTTTGTAACAATCAGAGGTAAAGCGCTTTCCAGTTTCTCTGCAACGTGACGTGACATGACAAGCTTTTGTAATGCTCAATTTTTTACGTTGTTAAAAAGTATAAACCCACAAGAAGACCAGAGAACTGCCTACATGAGAAAAGCTAACTATTTTGAACACAACAATTTGTATCGGTCACGGAAAACATCAGGTAATGACAGAAGCGTTATAAGAAGAAGGAAATTACAAAAACAACAGTCACCAAAAACCTCCCCAGGGCGAAGGTATCACAAAATATGCCGGACTTCAACAAAGGACTTCATCAGGGTAAAAAAGTGGGAAGGTTTTAGACTTGCCAAATCAATCACCAGACCTTAACCCAACTGAGATGCATTTCATCTCATGAAGAGGAGACTGACTGGAGAACCCTCCACCTCTTCAACCCCCGAAACAAACAACAACTGAAAGAAGCTGCAGAACAAGCCTAAGAGTATGTAAAAGCATGCCTGCAGTAAAAGCATCACAAAAGAATGTGACAGTTTGGTGATATCACTGGGTCGTTGGCTTGACGCATTTATTGCAAGCAAGGGATATACAACCAAATATTAAGTGTTATTTACTTTAAGTCTATCTGTTACAGATGTTTTGCTTACATACAAAATTGGGTGGTCTGCCAGCAAATTTATATACAGGGAGTGCAGAATTATTAGGCAAGTTGTATTTTTGAGGAATAATTTTATTATTGAACAACAACCATGGT
>JAQQZR010000003.1:9184917-9198699 GCA_030068235.1 Notoglanidium macrostoma
ACACACACACACACACACACACACACACACACACACACACACACACACACACACACACACACACACACACATAAAGGTCATTTAAAGTAGCCAGTCCACATATCAACATGTCTTTTGAGAAGTGGGTGGAAACTGGAACAACCAGAGGAAAGCCATGCAGACATGAGAATGTGTGAAACTGTATACAGACAGACAGTAACCTGAGCTCAGGATGGAACTGGTGACCCTGGAGCTGTGAGCCGGCAACACTACCCACGGCTACACTGTACTTAATAACAACAGTGTTTACTATTATTTTTGCAATACAACATATCAAAGAAAAGCTTTAGGAATTATCTTGGCAGAATTGATTAAACTTGTATTGTAATTAATAAGTATGAATTATGTATCCTGTATGAAATAATAGGCGGCATGGTGGTTAGCACTGTCGCCTCACAACAAGAAGGTCCTGGGTTCGATCCCCGGGTCACCTTTCTGCCTTTCTGTGCAGAGTTTGCATGTTCTCCCCGTGCATGTGTGGGTTTCCTCCGGGTCCTCCGGTTTCCTCCCACAGTCCAAACACATGCAGATTAGGTCAACTGGCTACTCTAAATTGCCCATAGGTGTGAATGCGAGCGTGTGTGGTTGTTTGTCTGTGTTGGCCCTGTGGTGGACTGGCGACCTGCCCAGGGTGTACCCCGCTTCTCGCCCCAAGATGCTGGGATTGGCTCCAGCTTCCCCGCCACCCAGACGGATAAAGCGGTATAGATAAGGGATGGATGGATGAAATAATATGAATGTTGGTTGTAGGAGGCTCCAAAATGGATGTTACATAGTGTCAGGGTTCTCAAGGTAGGAACTATAGTCAAGAGGTCTGGGATTTTCTAATTTTCTAATCACAACCTATTACAAGCACAGCTATAGGCTAAAAAGACTTATAATGTCAATGATCATTTTTTTTTTTTTTATAAAAATGCCTAATGTGGGTGAAATAAATACCTCAAATATTATTATAGCCCACACCTTTAAAACGGAGCCCATAAAGTCCCAAAAGGTAATTAAAAAAAGTTTTCTTATGTGCGCAAGTTATTTTCTTTTCTGCACAAGATAACTTCTCCACACAAGTTATTTACCTCGCGTGCATAACATATGTTATTTATCATATGTGCACAAGTGAAGTTTGTTTTTGTTTTTTTATCTTGTGTCCACAAGTTATTTTCTTTCCTGCACAAGATCACACAAGTTATTGATCTTGTCTGCATATCTTATTGATCTTGTGCGCATAAGCTCTTTTCCTATGCCTTCGAATTATTATCTTGTGTCAACAAGTTATTTATCATGTGTGCACAAGTTGTGCAAACGAGTCTGTGTGCACAAGGCAATAACTTGCATAAATTCTGCGCACTACAAGGAAAAAAAAAACCATCACTTTCCTGGACTTGAATGTAGAAAATTACAAATATATATCTTTTTTTACAGTTGGTCCCTGACTATCAGAAGTTTGACCACTTTACATGATTCGAGCGGGAATGAGGCGTTGTGACGATTTAGGATGCAGCCAAAATGCATTGTTTTCGCTTTGTGCTGCCTGGGTTATGGTTAGACCCGACAGCCTACTGAATAGAACAGTGTTGCGTTGTGCGGCTACATTTCGACTTCATCTCAAACCGCACGCAACAATGGTGCGTTACAACAGCACGCCGCCTATGGTTCGAGCGTAGGCGCGTGCATACTAGTAAAACCAGTGAACCCGAGGTTTTTTCCCCCTCGCGAGTCGCGCACGGCACGGCACGGCACGACACGACACGCACCCCCCCACACGCTCTCCCACATGGTACGCGCCAGCTCTGATTTGCACGGGGCCGCGGTGTGTAGCCGCTTCCCTGCTCTTCCCCGCTGCCTCTCAGTATCCTGCAGGCGCGGATAACGCAGCAGTAGCTGGACCTCACACTTTCAGCTCTTTCTCCAAAAGCTTTCTTTTGTTTTTGTCGGTTTGTTCCACTGCTGTATGCTACTGCTACTGCGGGTCCGTCCGTTCCGCGCGCACCGTCCATCCCCTCCGGACTCTCTCTCTCTCTCTCTCTCTCTGCCTCTCTCATCCGAAATGATGCCGCTGCGCACTGGACGTTTCACCTCGTGTTAATTCTCTCATGGGAGACGACGTGCGAGTGATAAGTCCAACGCACCCTGCACTTCTTACTTCATCTGGCGAGAGAAAAAAGCGAGATTTCCACAGCACCACGGCTTCACCTCGGACCTGCCTGCAGAATGGTGAGCTCCCATTTTCTTTCACTGAAAGTGCGTGATGCTGCAAATGCACGCGCAAGCAAAGAAGCGTTCTGCAGCAGACTGTGTTTCTGGGTTTCTTCTGCTTCTCCCTAGGCCGTGCATTTAGCCTGCTTATTAAAGTTAATAGCTATGTATTTATATTAGAACACACCTTGAGAAAAAGGGCTTAGTGCACGCACTGTGCAGGTCCAACGATCCCATTAGAAATCAGCTTATAGGCTGCAGGTCGATTAGATGTTTTATAAAAGTTGCTTTCACAGCCTTTTTGCTTATAATAATTGGTACTGTTTGATTATTGGAGCTCTGTGGTTAGCCCAAAGGGCCACGCTTGGATGTGCTTAGGGTTGCGCGTTTACCGCCTACATGGCGATTTAAGCGAGGTTGACATAAATAATAATAATAATAATAATAATAATAATAATAATAAGTGACTTTGCGTTAAAGCGCGTCCGCATCAATGGTCGCGCGTCTTATTTATTTATTATTATTTTTTTTTAAAAGCGCGAGCTCATTTCTCATTTCTCATTTCATCTCGCGTGCCTTCCTGTTAAACCGCTGCAATGTGCTGCCCGCATCATGTGCGTCCTCGCGCTGCACTACCTACGCGAATGGGTAAGTCAGTGCAAACAAGATTCTCAGAAAAGCATATCAGCCGACATGTTCATTCTGCAGTACCATTTTTTCGTAGCTTTGGTTTACTTGGGAAATCTAGATTGTGTGTGTGTGTGTGTGTGTGTGTGTGTGTGTGTGTGTGTGTGGGGTTGGTGGTAGTGGTAATGGGTGCCAGTACAAAAAGTTTCAGTGTAATTAAATGAAATCATGTTTATTATTAGGTACAGGAATAAACACAGGGAGGGTGTGATGGGAAAGAAAAGAGGTTGCGCGAAGCTTTAGAGGAGAAACCTGCAAGATCCCCTTTTGCACTGCATGCATTACTCTTTCTGTCAGCCATGGTTAAGCTAGAAGCCGAACACTATTGGGCCTGAAAACACAAAGTCAGTTGTACAATGCCACAGGCTGCATGCATAACAAAACTTTTCTTCAGCTACTATTCCCTAAACGGACACTTGTGTAGAATGCTAATCAGCCTCCTCTTGGCTGTTCAGGATGGAGTGCTGGGGCGCTCCGAAAATCACAAGTAGCTCCCGCTGGTCATAGTGGGGCCCAAATGCTTGAATGGCTGGATTGAGGTCTGAGAGAGCGCACAGTCTGTAGCGTCGTGTGAAGCACTTGGGTAATAGCAATAAATGAGTCTGAAGTTGGTGGGTCCCTGCAGAGGCTGACCTTTCCAGGGCAGTCCTGTGTTCTCCTGCTTGTTGTTGGTCCAAGTTGATGAGCACACAGGAACAACGAAGAGCCAGCCGCTAGGCATGAAAAGGAAACAAAGCGAAGACAGAGCCCTCTTTGTTATCTCTCATTCTTAGTCCTTGGTCTTTCTCCATGCTTTTTTGCATTAAGCATATTGGCTTCTCATCTTTCTGCAACTGATTTTCCAATGACAGTGGATAGTGGATAAAGGTATGTTATATTGGTGTATCATTAGTAACAGACACAGATCTAAAGCTGCTTCCAAAAATGTGCAAGGTTTGACCTGAAGAGAAGTGCGTCAAATTGCGGTGGCCAAACTAATTGAATCGCCTTCCTCATATGTTGTTTTGATGCTCGTGCTTGACATCTCATAAACTCCCATCTTATTCGAGACCTTTGGAGACGTTGTCAATAAAAACGAAACAACAATGGAAACGGTACAGTGGACTACCTCAGCTCTCTGGCGAGGCTTTCAGTGGGGATTCACGGTCTCTCATGCAATAATTGCAGAGACTTTACAGTTACTGGGCGAAAGAGAAGTCTTCACTGGAAAGTGGACGGCCAGAGTATGGGGAAGTGTGGCTCATTGTCCTTTTGTTGCTTCTCTCTCCTATTAAAGCGGTCGACAATTGCACCCCTGCTGGGTCTTTCATCCCTGCAGTGCCACAACCATTTGATCACTGTTTTTAGCGACCGGCTGTTTGGAGGTGGTTTTGCTGGTAGAACACTTCACTGAAACCTAGTGTGATAGAGTTGAAGTGAGAACCCCACTGTTTTCCTTTCCTTTTTTCTTATTCTTTCAGATCTTTCAGAACATTGTTTCTTACTGAACATGATCTAGTGCTTAGGCATCCATTTGTTTGTTTTTTTAACGATTCACACATTTATATCAAGCTTGAACTAAACTTCGCAGTGGTTAGTTTCAGACTTTTTCCCCCGCTAATATAGCACCACTGGAGAACAGCCGGCGTTCTTATGAAGTATCCTACAGGACACATGTTGCTTAGACCACCATATGCACCGGAACAAATTTTCAGGAACAAAGCAGCAGGATCTTTCATCAGCTTGTAAAGAAAGTAATCAGAACTCTCATCAGCTTCCTCATTTTGGTGAAGGCGAATCCTTTTGACCTTCAACACTGCCCGGTCTAGCATGAGGAAAGTTGGATAGAGAAGCAGAGGCAAGTGATTTTATCGGTTGAAGCGGATGCGGCTCGTAGTTATAAAGCAGCGTATACATGCAAAGCCAGATCAATGAAGTGCATTACAGCCGTGGCCTCCTGTGCGCTCACAACCCGATGGCAGATCAATGGGAAAATTGGTGTGACCCTTGGTGTTTGGATTCTCTGCTAAGGTAATTAAGCTTTTATTGTCAGTAAGTTTATGGTGCTATAAATACCACCCAGACATGTGATTACCATGATTTAAAACAATGTCCAACTGCTTCATAAAATCACAGTTGTTCATAATGGACAGTGCCGCACGCCAGTTTTCCAAACAGTCGCCAGTTTATTCGTTCAGCCATTTAGTGTTTGTGCATAATGTCGAAAAGCTTCCAGACAACATCTTCAAGGTGCAGTCTGAATGTTCTTCTAACTGTTACATATGTAATCTGTAATCATAGAGCACCTAACAGCAGCAGGAATATGATATTGCATAGATTGAATGATAGTGATGGTTTATGAGCTGGGAAAATGCCTCTTTTCTTCAGAGGTCGGGGCAACTATGCAGTTCTGGCTGCTCCTCATTCTGCCGTCTCGGGTCCAAAAAGCAACAAAAGAAGGCGCGACTGGAAAAAGAATGACTTTTCTGTAAGATGTCTCCTTAAGATGTCGGCTAGTTATTTTATCATTATTCTGAATCCAACTTTTCCTTAAATAACATTTCCAGTGGAATTTCGCCAGAAGAGGGAAAAAAAAAAAAAAACACCCAACAGCTTAGATTGTTAATTCTCAAATAAGGTCTTGTTTAATTGCAGTAATTAGGTCTCGCTAATTGTAGTCCTGCGATAGCTCAGTCAAAACAATACATCACTGTTGGCCTCCTTTTTTTTTGCAGTCTGTGTCAAGCACTAATGATAGGAAGAAAAGGAGCGTCTGATCGGCTCTAAATGTAATTTACCCTCTTTAACAACGCTTCATTTGCTCCTTGTTTTATTTAGGGAAATTAAGCCATGCCTCCGCATTCGGGCAACTTATAACGTGTCTGATCAGACACGACATACATCACTGTCACGCTTTTCCATTAATGCATTAAGCGAGCCTTTAAAAACTCAGCCGACCCTTTCGCTCTCTTTATCCACAGACTCGCGGGATGTACGCGGGGAGAGGGCGCTGTATTCACTTGCCTGGAGCATTATGCGTAGTCTGAAACTGCAGTCTGTCACACAGTGATTTATCGCACATAGGACTAATGGCATCCTATCTAGATAACATTTTAGTGTACTCGAGCTGGGAGCTAGGGGGGGGAAAAACAGTAGCCATCTTCATTTTCGGAATCACTGAATGTGACTGGTCACTGGAACAGCGAAGTGTCTGACAGATCTGCTCAAAGAAGGCTATTCCTCTCTTTTCCCACTCTTTCTGTCTTTCTGTCAGATGAAACTTGGTTAATCTCAGGAAAAGTTGCATTCAGGCAGACACATTCTTAGTGGAGTTATGCAGCTGTCGGAGCTTTGCACCATTCTCTTCTAAATGCGGCTGTTGGGCAAAATGCAATTCAGGCCTTGTGTGTGAGCGCCTCATTTTTTCCCCCCAACCAGTTGGTGGAGAAGAAAAGCTTGTCCCTCACTTAGACTTGGACTTAGGACTTGGACATTGTGCGTTCTGAAAGCATGGATCAGAATCAGCAGCTGCCACATTTACATCCAAATGACCTTGGAGAGTAGAGGGCCTTTTTCACAGCATGCCCACCTCCTATGCACTTCCAGCCAGGTAGACCCTCGGCTCGTCTAGCACATGTCTACTGATTAGTACACAGCGCACAGCGACATTCCAAGGGATCATTTGTCCTTATTTCTATGGATGTGTAGGACACACTTGGCTTGTTTTCACGTAATATGGATTACAGTTTTTGTTTGTCGTTGCTCATCATTTGAATAGAAGGCTTTGATAAATGTAGATGACTGAAGGTGTGAAATTGAAGTCGAAGCGGTTTGTTTAGTTTAGTTTAATCAATCAGGGATGGCGGGTGATCTGTGGAATACATAAAAGCCCGGGAAGAGTTATAGCTCGCAGTTGCTTGACAGCTGAAAGCAGTAGATCCTTTAAACGGAATAATTAATCAATTAACTTCTATTTGCCGTTAACAGCGATAACACTCCGGGCCAAAGAGGGGTCAGTGCTGAGTTCTCACTTTATCCTTCTCACGCATTGTCCGCTTTGTTTAAACATGCTAATTCACCACATGGCCTGCCAACGACCTTCTTCCTATCGAGTACGGAAAGGGTTTAAATAGAATTTGATTGAGGTGGTTTTTAACACGTCGCACAATGGAAAGATGACGAATGCTCATCATGTCCTGGCGCTTTAATTAGGAGGCAGCACTTAGCTTTCAGCCCTCTGACTCTATTGTGGTACACCTAAAGCATGAGCCCTGAAGCATGTGCCCTTCCTGATCCCAAGAGTTTACTGCCCTCTGGACTCTTTCACATCAGTCATACAATCCCCGGTGTCGAATTAACGCCGCAAGTCCAGCTGGGCACAAGCGAAACACCGTATTTAAGCGTCGGCTGCAGTGAAAGTTTTTAACACTAGGATACTTGGAAGTATTTTGGTTCGGAGCTTGGCGTGTTTAAGAAACGGGGAATGGATAGTCTAACTAACCCTGTCTCGGCAGCCGAACTTTTGGCAAGTAGAAATGTTGAATAAATCCACAGATGCTAAGACAATGCAGCATTCATAAAATGATTTAAAAGCTGATTAAAATTGTTCAATTGTTCGCAACCAATCAACCGCGGTATGGAATCTGATCCTCTTAAGAAAAGAAAAACAGAGCGAACTCTGCAATGAAGGGTTGTTGTCTAGGGGAACCTTTACATGGTTCATGTAGAACTCCACAGCACATGGTTTTGCAAGGAACCTTTACCTCATTTCTTTCCTTTAGGAAGTGACGAGCTCTTGTGCAGCGTGTCCAGAGACATGAAATAAACAGGCATACCAACATTATGTAAACTTGCCCTAATCAAATGGTTGAAATATAACCGGCATCACTTCATGTTTTAATTCAGCACAGGAAATTTATCTGTTTTGGATTTATTAAGCGTTTTGCTTCGGATGCACAGGCTGGAGTTCAATAAGCATCGTTGAATCATATCGATTCTTTTCTTTCCCCCTGGCTGGAGATGTGGGGTGACCTACGCTATGAATGGAGCCTTTTACTCCATCCTGCTCATTGGCAATACGAGGCAGAATCAGCCACCGAAGTAGCTTCAGGAAAGGGAGGGGGGCCGACAATACATACTCGAGCCACTTTAAAGAGAGCAAGAGGGCTCATGTTTCCCCTTCTGAGCGGTCACTAACAGAATGTCCATTGTGTCCTCCATTTCACACTACACATGTAGCAATTTCTGTGATGATTCGCATAAGCCACGGGAAGCTAATCATGATCTCGGCGCGCGAGACTCGGATTTCAGCTTTTGTCACCGCAGCTTAATTTACTGTCACAAACTTTAACACGCCTCATATATATCCAGTCGAGTGCACGAGTGTGGAATAACGCTTCGCACCTAGACAGACATGCCGTCTGGTTCACTTATGGCTGTCGTAGATCCGCTGGAGTAATGTCCGTACCAGTGCATTATTACATAGCCATTACGATTACAATTATCTGTGTAGTCTGGACTAATGGAGGAAATGCGCCAGCAGTTATAAAACTGCTGTGGTTTTACTGGTCTAACGTCCTCTCTTCTGTAGCCGAGCGCTGTCAATTAAGAGCCATAAGAGAAGATTTATATCTGTGCATTTTTTTTTTTTTTTTTGTCTGTCTGAGATGCAGACACTCATAATGTGCTTTCTGTGGAGGAATATTATAATCACACCATACATGGATTCAGTTGCTAAATCAGTGAATTAAATAAAACTGCACTGTCAATCAAAAGTTCAGACTTAGTCATCTTAGTTTTGAGTGCTTTCTGACTTTACAATAAAAGTGCATCAAAGACATCAGACCTATCAAATAATTCATGCGGAATTTATGCTGTGACGGAAAAATGGGGTTAAACAAATAAAAACAAAGGGTTCTGCCCAGTCACATGTTTTGACCTGAATGACCGGACTGAAAAGTAGTAGCTAACATAATGTAATAATGCATGCTCAGCTAGAGAGTTAAGTGCAGTAATACAGACTCATGGCACCTACAGACGGTGAGATTTCAGCAAGCGTTTACGTTTATTGCAAGCTACACGGTGTCACATGGACCTAATAGTCGTGGGTTTGATGTACACTATACGGACAAAAGTTTGTGGACACCTGATCATCACACCCATATATGATGGTTCTTGGGCACACACAATCGTCTGGGATGACTTTGCATGCCGGAGCATTACAAAATCCCCTTCACTGGAACAAAGAGTCGCAAACCTGTTCCTGCATGACAATGCCCCTGTGCACAAAGCAAGCCCCATGAAGACATGGCTTGCCAAAGTGGTGTGGAAGAATTCGAGTGTCCACGGAGCCCTGACCTCGACCCCAATGAACACTTTGGCCTGCACCCCAGGCCTCCTCACCCAACATCAGTGCCTGACCTCACCAATGCTCTTGTAGCTGAATGAACACAAAAATCTACAGCCACGCTCCAAAATCTGTTGGAAAGCCTTCCAAGGAGTATCTTGGGGTTTTTTTAACAGAAAAAATGGAACTGAATCTGGAAGTTCTGGGGTGTTCAACAAGGACATATTGATGAGATGGTCAAATGTCCAAAAGCCTTTTGTTCATATAGTGTATATAGACTGTACTGTAACACTTACTGAATCATAGGTTGCAATACAAGTCAATATGCAGGAAGAAAACGGCATCATCAGCGTGCGTCATCTGTCAACACCGCTACAGTGGTGAACAGTGAAGCTAAGCGAGAATCAAACCTTTGCAATCTATTGAACATGGGTTTGGTGCCAGTGTCACGTTGATCTGTGCATCAGTTCATGCTGCACTCCTATTGGTTGGTTAGTAGATGTAGGTTGTAGCATTTCTGCTACATTTCTGCTTCTAAATTTCTGTCCCGGACTATCTTTGGTTGCAAGACCATGACAACAACCATGTTTGAACCTCTCTCACGGTGCGAAGTAGGACCAGCGTTTTGGAGCCACGACCAATGAGATCGCCACGTTCCTTTCACGCTGGCCATCTTTCGTCTCTCCGCAGCGCGTATACCCGCCACAAGGGACATGAACTTAGTTCGTGGGGTAGGGGATGACTCCTTGTAGCAATGTCATTTTAATTCAACACCATTTTTTTTGCGCACATTGTTGTCTAACGTTTTAGCTCGTGAGATACGGCGCAGCATGACACTTAAAAGATATTATTTGAGTCTGTGTAGCATAAGTTTTTACTTTTTGCAACGTACCATATTGTGTCAGCGTTTCCACATACCCGAGTCTTCCTCATCATCTGTCATCCATTCATTTTAAATAATAACCCCGACAGCCCCCCTGGAAAAAAAAAAAAAGACAGGTGAACATTGGAAAAACATGGTCTGGTCCTCAGCTGTCCAGTTTTGAAGAGCCTGTGCCCACTGTAGCCTCAGATTCTTGTTCTTGGCTGACAGGAGTGGGACCTCATGTGGTCTTCTGCTCTTGTAGTCAAACTGCCTCAAGGTTTGACACATTGTGCATTCTGAGATGCCTTTCTGCTCACTGCTGTTGTAAAGAGTGTTTATTTGAGTTCCTGTAGCATTCCTGTCCGATCGAACCATTCTCTCATGACCTCAACGAGGCTTTTCTATTTGCAGAACTGGAATTATTTTGTTGTTTGTTCGGGGTTGTTCTTTCCTTTTCTTTTTTTTTTGCACCATTCTGTGTAATGTTGTGTGTGAAAATCCCAGGAGATCAGCACTTACTGAAAGCCTGTCTGGCACCGACCACCATGCCATGGATAAAGTCAGAGAGATCATACTTTTTCCACATTTTGATGTTTGGGGTGAAGATGAGCTAAAACTCTTGTCGTGTATCAGCATGATTTTCCACTCTGTGCTGCAGCTTGATGATTGGCTGATCGGGTAACTGCATAACTGAGCAGGTGTTCCTATTAAAGCCGAATGCTTTGCGAATGCAAATAAGGAGCTTTGAAAGTAAAAGTATGACCTGGGATGCTTCCCCAACAGTCTTCCCACATTTTCTGAGTGCTGGCTAGCTGCATTTACTTCACTCACCTGTACAGTTGAAAACATGATTTAATCACGTCTGTCTAGACGTTTTGCTGTCCGGTTGCGTCATTCGTGAAAGAGAAATATTTCAAGTATAGAAACCTATTTGTAGATATAAATGTTTATATTATTACTTGACATGATTTGTGCAGATGCGCGGTGACAAAAAGCCCTTCAAGCTGCCCTCACACTGAAAAATGAAAGTTGCATCATGGGATGAACAGCTGAATATTCATCAGTGGCTGTTATTTCGCCAGAGCTCCTGTGGCCATGCAGCAACAGCGACGCCGAGACTCCGTGGAAGAAAGAAAGAGACGGCTGAAGTGGCTGATGAAACTCGCTGCGTCCCGTGAAAAAGAGAGGACTCCGGGGGGAGAAAAGTATACAGAGTGGAAGAGGGAGAAAGAGAGTAAGAAATGTGCAGGCATATAAAGAAAGAAGTGAAACTGGGGACGGCCATGCATAGAACATGATAAATAAAATGGAAGGCAAGGAAGGGAGTGAGAAAGAGAGTGCAGCCAGTGGAGGAAATCTGAGCCCAGCCCTCTGGAGGCGGTTTAGAGAACAATAATAAGACACACTTATTTTGTCCGAAGGCTCCATTTCCAGGTCTGTTGGCATCATCAGACTAACAGAGTGATTCCACATTTTCTGCATGTACGGGTCGCTCACCTCTGATCTGCCTCCCCCGTGGCGTTTCATCATGTGGCCTGTAATCTTATGCAAGATGGTGAAATGGCAGATAATTTGCAGGTAATTAGGCCCTAGTGATTTGCAGGTGAAAGGATGCTGAAAGTGAGGGCTGTGTTTGAATGTCACCGAGACGGTTGCACCTGTGCAGTAGGAAATGTTTTTTTTTTTTTAAAGCAGATCATTTCATAATGTTAGACTGTATATGAATATAGGCTTAATAATATAGTGGTACAGTGATAGTACAGGAGAGGATGGGTTTAAAGCGGAGAGGATGTGGAAAGCTGGAAGCGTCCACTTGTTATGCTTTCAAAGAGGAAAAATATCTTTTGATTCAGGCTATGTAATGTTCCAATCTAAAACTTCCTTGTGTACAATTGGCAATTTTAAGTCAGACAATGGACACATATTTTTTAGCGAGATGAAAAAGTATCAGCATGAAGCAGCCACTGTCTTTTGTAACGTCTGTGTTTCTAAATGCCAGAGAACCGTGTCCTGTTTTAAACCAAGTTTTTCTTTGTTTTATTTGAGGACATACTGCTTGTCCAATTGATCGCTTTGTTTGCAGCACTTTCCACTCGTCTTGCTCACAAAGCGACCCGTGGGGGAAGAGAGCCCAAGCTTTTACCGGATGAGTGAGTGAAAAAGAGACGTGTGGGGGGGATGGAAAGAGCGAATGAGTCTTTTGTATCTTGACGTCATCTGTGTTTTTCCTGCTGCAGATCTCCCACCGTAGCTCTCCTCCTCCATGGACTGTCTACTCATTTGTGTGTATCAAAGGCAAAGCGCTTCAAGAGGCAAAACCGACTCGGAATGAAAGACCTGCTAAGCCCTCTAATACAACAGCAATTAAGGTCCCACAATTAAAGCGCTTACTCTGGAATTTGGCCTCCATGCAAGGGCACCGTCAAATAAAGCGGGCGCACTCAGCCGGAGAGGCTGCGCAGGGCTCGCAAATAATTACAGGTGGTCGTTTCACAGAAAATTGAATTAGGTCCGAGATTGAGGAACGAAAATGAAAAGTGGTGATGTGTAGACAAAGCCTCTGGGGTGAGTAAACAGTCTCGGGCGTCATCTAGGGTCAGTTGGAGAAGTTGAGCAAATCCTAAAAGGTAGCCTATAGCTTGAAAGGAACTAACTGGAAGTAAATGATCCCAAAGCTCAAGATTCCGCTGTATTGGGAAGATTTTATCAGTGGTACAACTGACAAAACTCATTACACTGATTGAGGACAGAGATGATTTAGGTGGATAAAGAAGGGTCAGATATGAATCTAACAGTGGTCATTGGTAAAATTCATGAGAACTTGGGTTAGAAAATTTCAAAACATTATAATGATTGGTAAGGTTTTGCATTAAGGTTCTGTTAACTGATCTTATTTAGCGTCATGGTTTCTTAAAGTGGGGTCTGTGAAGCATATTTAGTTATTTAGTTACTGGGTTGGAAATTACGACCCACCTTGTTTATTTATTATTATTCATTATTGACTGGTCAGCTTAATAAAACTGATTTAATCCAAATCTTAGAAACTCCTTTTAAAGTTGCAATAGGTAAGATTTGTGAAGAATAGGTCTCTAACAGGTAAACGGGCAGAGCTGAATAAGGTTTGAATGATTTTTTTTTTTTTTACTCATTGAATCTGCCCCCATTGCCATCTAAAACCTATGATGGTTCAGCTACAGTAAGCATTAACAAGGACTGTCATGATATTACTTTCTAGCTCTACAGCTCCTATAAACGTGCAACTAATCTTTATAATGATTTATGATGAGCGTCTATAAAATGACCGGCAAACGGCCAGTCCACATACTATCAAACATTCTATATGATACACTTGTTCTGAGACAATGACTTAAGCTGTTGTTTTTTTTTTAATAATAATTCTGCATAGTTTTTATTATTATTTGTACTTAGAAAATTATTCACTACACCTTTAACTAATATTAATAAACAAAGCTTTTTATCAAAACAATTAAAATGTTTTAATTTAACACATTAGTTAATATGAACAAACCATACAACATGAACAAAATAAGCCTGACCTGCGTTAACCGATGTTCATAAATTATACCCATAATAGCCAAAATCCATCCATCCATCCATCCATTATCTATAGCGCTTTATCCGTCTGGGTGGCGGGGAAGCTGGAGCCAATCCC
>JAQQZR010000003.1:9207435-9221878 GCA_030068235.1 Notoglanidium macrostoma
TGTGAATGCGAGCGTGTGTGGCTGTTTGTCTGTGTTGGCCCTGTGGTGGACTGGCGACCTGCCCAGGGTGTACCCCGAGCTTTTCTGCTCACCATGGTTGTGAAGAGTGGTTATTTTCGCTAATGTAGCCTTCCTGTCAGCTCAAACCAGTCCGGTCATTCTCCACTGACCTCTGTCATCAACATGGTGCTGTTTTTCACACTATTCTGTGTAAACTCTGTGCATGAAAATGCCAGGAGAGCAGTCTAGTCTAGTCTGAATTATAGCTAGTCTGTCTGGCACAAAAAATACATACCGCAGTCAAAGTCACTGAGATCATATTTTTCCCCAGTCTGATGTGTGATGTGAACATTAATTGAAGCTCTTGACCTGTAGCTACATGATTTTGCGCATTATACTGCTACCACATGATTTGCTGATTGGATAATTACATAAATGTGTAGGTGTACAGATGTTCCTATTAAAGTGGCTGGTGAGTATGTCTGAAGGTGTATTTGCTCCATTTGCATCGCTATTATTCATTCTGCATATCAGTAACTACTCACGTCTATTCGAACAAATACAAGACCGGCGTTTTAGGTTTGCGCTGAGCAGATTCATAACATCTTGACTGGAGCACCACTTTTATCTACCATTACGGTGTGTCATATAATGATGAAGGTGTGAAGGTGAGTGATAATAAATGTGTCACATCTCTCCGACCCATTTCTCATTCGTTAGCTCGTTTCCCCCCCCTCGCCGACACCCACACCAGGGTCATGTATGGAATTGAGAAATGACAAAATGCACCTGTGTGACTAGGATTTGTGTCAAACTCCATTTCCATGAAATTTTCTAAAATTGTCTAATAAAAATGCCGGACACAAAATGAGTTTAGTAATGGGCTTATTAATATTAATTCAAATCCACTACTTTATTTCAGCACGCTAAAAATATATACCTGGATAAGAAGAGTCATTCAAGATACTTGAAGGAAAACGTTCAGCGATTTGTAAATTGCACACACTTGCATAATAAACCCTAATTGGAAGTAGAGCTAGTTTAAGGGACAGCACGTCGTGTCATTGGAATTTGATGGGATAATGTTGATGTGATTATGTCTGCGGAAAAAACAAACCCCAGATTGACTTGACTAGATTGGCTGCGTCACACTGGAAACAATGATTTGCTCTTTAAAGGCTTGCAAGTTTAGGGTCCATGCACTTGTCCTTGAGTCTCATTTGTCTAGTAAATATAATCTACGGTAATACGTAAAGGTTTATGAATTGCTGTTTCCTTCCTTTGTCATTCCCGCTACCTCCATTTTCCTACATGACCGGTCATTTGACTCGATTGAGCATACTGATGACACCGATGGGCTGTAGAGCCTTTGCAATGCCCGACTGTACTTGCGAGTATTGCGCAATCCCAGTTTTGCCTAAAAGTGCTGTTTAGATGCTAGAGCGCATTATCTGCAACCCTGAAGCATATTTCTGCACACTAATTCATGTTCAAAATTAAATATTAAGGATGTGGTCATCAGGGAAGAGAGATAAATCAAAGTAATATGGCTGACTCGAGGAAGAGATTAATCTCACCGCCGGTGTATTTGCGTTTGTTTTGGTCATGCGGTTGACTTTTAAATCCCAAGAAGCATGAGTCAGAATTGCGATGAATCTACTAATGTAATAAATGGCACTGGACCATTCGAAGCTAGTTAACGTCTAGATTCGGTCTCATACCCAGGGACCAAAAATGTTGTGTAATAAATAGAAAAAGCGCGCCTTGTTGAACAAATAATAGAAGCACTCAGGCGAGAGATTGAGCAGGGGGAATTTTTACCTAACCAGGGCCTTTTATTTGTATTAACCCCTTATCAGCCATTACTGGCGATGCAGCATTTGTGTTTAGAACCGAAATTCAGTTCGGTTTTATTTGTTTAGTGCTTTTAACAATATGGACATTGTGTCAAAGACGCTTTACAGAAATACATAAATTCCGGTTATAAATTTTATACGCATGAATGTCTAAATCTACCCCTAATGAGCAAGCCTGGAGCGACGGTGGAAAGGAAAAAACTCCCTGAAACAACATGAGGAAGAAACCTTGAGTGGAACCAGACTGAAAAGGGAACCCATCGTCATTTTGGGTGCCACCGGATATTGTATCACAAATAACTCGCACCGATCACTGTTTGTTCTATGGTCAAAAGTGCAATTGTGTAGCCAGAATGTTCATTATAGCGTTATGAAGTCTGTAAAGTTGTAGAACATGTATGTACTAATTGCAAAAAAAAAAAAAACAAATTAAGATGCACCAGCCAAATGTTTGTATATTTTGAGCTTCTCACCATTAAAACGTGGGTGATTCGTTTTTGCATTCTCGCAAACCGGTTTGCATAAAACACTAAATATCCTGTCTACGGTCTGTCCAAAGATTTTGTCCGTGTTCAATCCGGCAACATCATTCTTACGCCTTATAATTCCTATAACTTTACACAATCTGCACCTGGATCTACTTAATGCTCCAAATATCTATCTGTGTTCAGATTCAAACCAGATGTGGGCGTGGCCTAAACCAGACGTTTTTAAAAATTTTTTATTATTATTATTCGCCACTGGAAAAACACAGAGGTAGATTTACGGAAACAGATTTAGTTTTATTTTCCAAAATATAAGCAACTGGTAGCCTAATTGAAACCACGGTAACCCTGACCAGGCAGCTACTAAGGATGAAAGAAGGAACACCGAACATTCACGTTAATAACCATGGTCTAACCTCTCGCTCTCACTCACATGAATATAAAAACCTCCTCCGCTGGCTCAATCGTTTCGTTACATATCTTTTATTATATCTGTGTATCAGACCAGAAAAGGTCAGATGGAGATGATTAAAAATGAGATAAACCACGCTCACTGTTTCTTGACTACATTAACCAGCTATACATTTCAGCTCGATGTGATTCAGGTGATTATTTAGTAAGGGTGGAAATGGACTAGTGCGCGGTGAGCCAGCGTGATGGGCCGCGCAGCAGCAGATGCGTGCTCGCAGAAGCCGAGACCGAAATGGTTTCCTGCTCCAGGAGTTCAGGCTGAAATATCTTCATGCTGAAGTGGATCAACTGATCCTGCAGTCATGATAAAAGAGAGCATGCCGCTTCTAAGCCATGCCTCTGTCCCGGGCCGCCTCACCCACCTGCTGTGACGGGATTCGGCAACAATTTAGCCGATTAGAAAAAGAATCAACTCGGAGTAACTGGAATAAATTCAGATTTCTAAAATCTCCATCAGATCTGAGATATAAGCAGAGGCGCGTCTACTCTCTAGCCTTGGCATTCACTGCTTTTAACAGCGGACGGATGCGAGATGTGAAAGACGCGTTTGCTTCTGAAAGCGGTTATGTTCATTCCATACTGATACTGAATTGGTCTAGGTGAATTTGACCCGGGACGTCTTGTGAGCTAAATGAAAAGACATGGCGTCCTTATGCTTAAGTAGCCCTCACACCTTTTTTATCTCGCTGTTTATGTTTAGGGAAAGTAGGGAAAATCCTTTACCCCTGTATCTCCTCCAAAATCATGTTTAGTCTGAGACGTCTGGCTGGATCTGAGAAACAGAAATGGGTTAACTGGATGCAAAATGGTGGAATGTGCAAATGTTTTATATTAAAAAAACATGTATTTTGCAGTTCTGTATCAGAAGACAGGTTTCATCGTTTATGCCGTTAGCATGGATCAGCCTTAGCCGCAGACATACTCTAGGGGTTCTTGTGGTAAAATACCGTTTTTTTTCCCCTCCTTTCTGCCTGCTGAGATTTTCTTGTTCGCAATGTTGGCACCTCTGTGTAATAATGGAAGTTGAGGAAATCTTGCAAGAAACTGCGATCCTTTGCTTCCCCGGTTGTTGTTCTGCTTTTCATATTCCGTTTTCTTCTCTCCAAGGTCGGATTACTAATTCCTTCTTCAGCTTTAACAAACACTTGAGTAAGAATTATTCTTGTGCGGAAACTAGGATGATATACTACACACTAAGACAACAAAATACTTTAATATTTGAAATATAATCAACCCAGTGTGCGTTTAATAAACATGCAGGTCTGATTAGAAGTCTTATTGCTTCTGCTCAGTGTATTTGCAATTATAGACCAAGATCATAGTTTCAATAGGGGTGAAACTCATTCTCATCATATGTCTATGTGACGAGGATAATGTAAGACTCTGAAGTGTTTGAGTTACGAGTAAACTCTGAGGCACTTAAGTGCAGGTTTTTTTCCTTTAAATGCAGACTGTTTAGGTTTATTGAATTTGGTGATATGATTTTAGTTCTATATAACCATGTAGTTAAATAGTAGAATATAAGAGATTTTTTTGGAAAGTATAAGAGATGCCTGGGGTTCGTATTGGAGGTCAGAAATTGGGGAAAAGTGTAATCAGTGAGGGAAAAAAGGCACCTTCTGTGCATGGCACACTTGGTGCGTATTTTCATTTGTGTCTCAGCAGGACTCCATCTTCTGTTGACTCAATATTGTAATCAGAAACCCAGGGAGCCAAGATGGATACAGCAGGTCATGTATGCTGTAATTAGTGGAGAGAATAGAAAGTCAATGTCTTAACATCCTGCTAACATCGTTATTGACCCTGCCAAGGTTTAACCACATACAAAAAAAAAGAAAAAGGAAAATATATTTCTTACCTTGTAGTGTCATACTAAAATTCGCAAAATAAAATCACTGCCACCTTTCTGCTTCTACTAACCTGGAGCAGGGGGAAAAAGGTTATTTATTTATTTTTTATTTTATCACTGTGTAAATACACGTTCATGAAAACTGATGGATATGACTTCATTTTCTGTAGCTGAGCAGTCCAATCTTCAGTGGTAAAATCATTCCACATGCACATCAATATTCATATACTTCCGCTCATTAGAATGAGCATTTGTTATTGGTCGTGTTTGCCCTCTGGCCTGTGCAATTTTATGCATAACAAGGCCACACATTCAGAAATGAATGTAGGATATGAGGGACGGTGCTTACTCGGCAATCTGTTCGGATTGAAGGAACATGCTGACTTGCGAAATTAACATTATCGTACATGATCATTTGGATACCTGAGGGTGCATGTGTCGACTGCAGTTTATATGGGGCGGTAGGAAATGTTTAGGAGGATTTCTTGCCAGTTCTATTTTCAAATAGAACTGAATAAAAAAAAAAAAAAAAAAAAAAAAATGTTATTACGTAAAAAAAAAAAAAGGATGAAATGATGGCAGGGTTAAAATGACGGAAACGTATGATGGAGATGTATGTGATTCCAGGCAAGGGGAAATTAATTCTAGTCAGCATACAGACATCCTATGCAATCTTTTGCGCTGCAAACTTTGTGGGGAAACAATTTGGGGAAGATATGGGTCCGATGGACACTTAATAATCTGGCTAGTATACGCAGGAATTCTGCCATCGACCAGATAACCACCTCGGCCGATGTGTGTAGTAGCTGGTGGGATTCCGAAGTGTTCATACTACTTCGAAGTGCATTACGTTAATAAATGAAAACATTTCAGGAAAGTCGATAGGAGGTCGGGTTTGTTTGTTCACCAGGCAACTACAAATAGCCCCGACGTGAAATCTACTTGTTCTGGGCTCCCCATCTAGTTATTCGTCCACCCCTGAGAATTACCGTATGAAATAATGCAGCAGGCTGTAGGTAGCGATAGGATTTCAATGCACCGTTGTTAAGAAAGCTGTGGTAATTAAATACGTTTACCAGCAGGCTGTCAAACTCCAGTCTTACTCCCTGATGTCATGAGCAATTGTTTGCCTGTATAGATAATGATGTGTCCCTTGGGTCAGTTTGGAGATCTGACCCGTAGGTTGTTACCCTGTTGCCATGTTCTGAGTGATGGAGAGAACATTTTTCATGTCGAGTGATGACGCAGGAATCTTTACACCGGTCACAGCCGTCACTCTGTCTGGAGCTACAAGCCTTCACTCCAGCTTGGATTCCCTCCGTCTGCAAAGTATCACGTTCCTCAGAGCCTTAGGTAGAGGGAAGCGATATTAAACACAGATTTTCTTTAGCAGCAGTGAAGGACTTTGTGTATTCTGGCATTAGTGGGATATTTTCGCTCTGTGAAGAACAGAATACGGGACAGAAATGTAAAGAAACCACAGCGCTGTTGAATCCTTGAATCTGATTGGTCAGAAGGTGATTGGTTGTCATGGCTATGATATGAAGATCCAGGACGAAGGATTTTTCCCCCTTTCATGTTTCTCAGTGACATGGCAGGCTGCGTTATACAGCTTATAGAGGCTAACCGAACCTCTCCTTGCTGTAGACCTTAATCATATGTAGCTTTTCATGTCTGTGATCTCATGTGAACGCGATAAACAACCCTGTGTTTGTAACGCCACTTTATAGCCTAACGCATGAATTGTTATTTATCAGATTTTATTATTCAAATGCATTTTTTTTTGTTGCTGTTTTTTGTCCATCTCCGTAGACGATTTTAAAAGTCTGCACAGCTTCTGAATGGTGACTCAGTCTTGCAGCTGCCATGTGATTGATGAATGTCACTTCAGGGATTAAATATCATCCTCTCATTTCTCTGTAATGGCATCTCTTTGCCCTAATGTCTGTCTGTCAGTCTGTCTGCCTGACAAGTTTGTGTTTTAGCAGACAGTCTTGTCACGATTACTAATTTTGACCCGTGACGCGATACCTGAAAGCTGTCACGATGAAAAATCCCGACCGCTCAAGCATGTGGCTTTCAGGAAGTGTCCCGTTACCTGGCGCAAGCACCGAGATGAACAGAAAACCGCTTTCTTCTCACGAGAACCTTTTTCCCCCCCGCCTTTCTGCTGAAATAGTACCCAGCCCGTCATGTCCTTGGATGGTTGTAATTACATGACATTTAGTAATTAGAAGGGTAATTGCTCGGAATTCAGAGCAATCTCCGCACGCTTTTATGAGGATCTGTGAGCAGAAGGTCAGAAGATGACAGAAAATAGGACGGGACTTTGTATTCCAGGTTTAGACGTGAATGTTTACTTTCCTTTCAGGAAAAGCAGGTAGCAATTACTTCCAAGGTCACTTATTAGCTGTAGTTCCTTGGTTCTCGTTTATTACCTTCCAGCTGGATTTTCTTCACTTTTACGGGTAAACAACGATGAACGTTTTTTTGAAGCATACCTAGACTGTGAAGGGCGTCGAAGAAGTGCCGATTTAGATATCGGTCGCTTGTTAAAGGTGACTTTGCTTCATTAAACAACATAATTGCGAACATTTTGCTTGTGCTTAAGGTTTTATGGGATATTAAGCATCGTCGTTAGTGAAATTTCTGTGGTGCTGTCATGTCTAGTAGTTCCACTGTATAAGCCGACGGTCTCTCTCATATCTTAGTAATACACATATAACACCAGACGCAGAGCTACTCGGTTGGAATGCTCATGCCGTCCAAAAACAAAGTGCGGGAAAATCTGGATTTAATTGTGATTTCAATGTAATTAGAAGCATAATTGCTACAAATAAATTGTCTACAATTGAACTAGCGATGGGAGTTGACCAGGATTAGATGAACGACTGAATGTTGCATGTACTCGGCTTGTTGTGTTACATTTCGCTATACAGAGGCATCTAATCGCACTTCTTCACCTTTCCACCTGACACTTGGCAGCAAATCCAAACCCAATGCTATCCATGTCCTGGCCAAGGGACTGGATCTGTTTCACATCACATAACAGTACCTGTGAGGGCATCGGCAGGAGTTTCTCTGGAGGTTGTCTGCAACGGGTAAAATACAGCAGGAACATTCTGTGAGCTAACGAGCGCAGGAGCTTTGGCGGTGTGCGGCCAAATGCGCTAAATGCGCCGATCCTTTTACGATGTAAACATCTGAGACGAACACTTTTTGTAAAAGTCGACCGTCGCCGTAACGGACGACCCTAGTGGCATTGAAATTCCGCAGCAAGTTGAAATCTTTAGCAAGTTACGGTATTAGGGAAAGTGCACTGCGTGACACAGAAGCTCTCATTCATTCAGAGTGAAGAGTTAAGTAACTTATTCTCCCAGGCAAGTTTGACACTTCAGTTGATGTCGGATCCCACCAAGGCTTCTTGTTTCTTAACATCTCCTTACCGCGGAGCACTGGAAAACAGAACGACTTGCACTTATCTGCTTGTCTCATGTGTCCAGAACCAACTGCCAGGTGATCCGCTCATTAGTTGCTACAGTTGCCTAGTGAGATTGTGTGTTGAATGAATAGACACACCGTCTGTTCCCTTTCATCAACCGAAACCCCACCGTCGTACCGTCGAGCGGCTTTAACCCACAGTACGTCTGTTAACAAGGGGTCCTGCGTTAACTAACACCGTGAGCTTGACACGACGTATCCAGCAGTAAGTGAGCGAGCCGGGCGCTGGGCGGCAGCGATGCCCGCGCTGGCCCTCATTCCGGATCCGAGCCTCCGGGGAGCTCTCGGCTTACGGCTGTCGCATCCTGCCGCATTAACAAGGCACGGCGAAGTAACGCGCTGCCATCTGGAACGCAGCTTCTCCATCACGCTCACCTCAATTAAGAGCTGTTTCTTCAATCCAGACTTGTTCCTCTTTTCTCCAGACAAAATGACTACATCTTTTAAAAAGCGAACCTGAAGTCTTTGAAGTCTCTGACGCAGCAAAGTGGTGCTTTTCAGTTGTTGTCGTTGCCTGTTTTAATGCTCGGGAGCTGCAATTTGATATTTTAAAAGCATGCGCGAAGCAGGTGTGGAAAAGTAGCGTGTGAAACCGGGGAGGGTGAATCTGGGCTTTGTGGTGTTGAGAGGTGTTCCCGGTTGGATTGGAAGCACTTTAAGGCTGAACGCTCGGCCTCCGTGCTCAACACGACCCTCGTGTGACCCCACTTTAACCGACAATGAACACCCTTGAAAGGTTTTATTGTTCCTCATCACCTCACACTCCTAGTTTCTGTCCCTCAGCAAGAAGGTTTGTTCCCTTGCAGGGTTTCTCTTCGTACATCGGACTCGGCACCCTTAAGGTGCGCCGGCACAATGATCCGAGAAATTATTTCATGACACGAATAATAATCTCTAACCGTCCCAAAATAATCTGTGAGCTAAAGGATAACGATCAGGGTTTACTGTTGGCTCTGAAAAAGAGGCAGAGACTTGGCTGGACTAGTTAACGATCTACAAGGTGACAAGCACGGCAGCATCGATGACGGCTGGAGCGTCGGTACCTGATCTGTTTGAGCAGAATGTCCAGATAAGGACGGAGCCGAGAGGGCTGAACAGGCTGAAAGATTAAAGTGCCGCTGCATCATGCATCATTTTAGTTTTAAAATGCTTCGCTTGGGTTACGTTTACACCCGGCGAGTCCCAGAGTTTTGGAATCGCTTCTGGCCCCATCTTAGTCTGAAATCTGCAGTTGCGTTTCAGTGTGGACGAGGGAAAACGGAGACTTTTAAAATGATGACGCAGGTCTAGATCGCGTCCCTTTTCCAGAAGAAAACAATCTGCACCAGCCAGTCATGAATGCGGCATGGATAACGAATTAGCAGCTGTTGTGCAGTGAAATCCTGCATTTTAGAATGCTCTCCGACCGCCCACATATACGCTGAAAAAAAAGCAAGCTATCATTCGAGCGATCTGCTACTAGGCAACCAAACACAGAGTAGACATTCTGCTTCCTGTTTATACCAGCACATGCATGCCCGGCACCTGGATGTTCGTCTGATATGCGTGTCCAGGCATCCAGTATGGACGGAGATCATTTCTGGTACGGTACATCGTCTGGACGAGATTGTTTTCATTTTAAACCGCTGTTTTAAAACCGGAATCTATTAACGCGGATGCAGCTTTAATCTCTGTAGATGAAATATGAATTTTTCCTGGAATGCAGAAATGGTTTAAGTCAAAATAATTTGACCAACAAAGAAGTTCAGACCACGAAAGTCAACTGAGAATTTAATTACAGAATAAATCCTGGATGTCGTTTATGACTTCTTGTTAATCAATGCCCTGCAACTTTTCACTTTATGCTAGTCATGCTTGATAGTGTGTCAGAATTCTACTTCGCAGGTGCTAGAGTTTTAACGACACGTACGATCGTTCAGACCATAAAGGCGCCTGAAGATCACGCAGAGGCCGGAAAGCCTTCAAGGGTTGTGAGGAACGAACTAATTAATGCAAAGTACAGCTGCGGGATTCAAGCTCGTAACTGGCTTCTCCTGCACCAGCAGTAATCAGTCGACGTTCACAGACGTACGTAGAGAAGAGACCCGTAGGAGAGACCCCCCTGTGCTTAATAATCCACCGTGCCTAGAATAAAATACTGTGTATAAATGAATCTCCAAACCTGCACCCTGCATGCTTACCCATGGATTGAGTTAAAGTACAGCTGCCTGAATTAATTCTGCTCAGTTCATTTTAATTTCACAACCACATGCTTCTGCAGATTTCCAAATATGTGAGAGGGCAAAAAAAAAAAAAAAAAAAAATCGAACTCCTGCTTACCTAAAAACAGGGTGCTGGCATGTTTCGGAACACTTCATTTATCACACGCAATTTGACGTGCTATCACGATGCTCCAGCTTCCTCGTAAAACTAGAGAACCAAACCGAGTAAATAATGCAACGTGTCTGCATTTAAGAGTGACTCTGGATTGATAGGCAGCTTGAATTCTCCATCACTCTTTGACAAGTTGACTTGATAGACAGGTGCTTTATTCACGGTATTTTTGGCTGCGAGTCACCCGTGATGTGCCTTTAAGTGTGAAAGTCATTCGCGCAGCTTCTCAGGTGTCACCAGGTCGGGCGTGATCTTCCCCTTGAAAAGAAAAGAAAGGTAAAAAGGAACGTTTCGCTTAGACCGTCACGTCTCAGAAACGCTATGCTTCGAGAACAAACCGGGAGGGAGAAGAAAGATGGAAAGAATAAAGCGGTGTAAACGTTACAGAGCAGGGTGCCGATATTTTTGCAGCCCGGACAGGAATTGCGTCAGCTGCCGTAGCAAATTTATCTTTCTCATTTCTTATAATGAAAGTATTATGAATGAAATAGGATCGTTACACGTATCTAGCCAGTTTCATGGATTTTAAGCTCGCGGTTGTGATTTTCTGTTGGCGGATCGGTGTTTTTGTTTTTTTCCCTTTCTAAAAACAAATAAATAACAAATTAGCGCGATTGCCTGCCAATTGAACAAGCTTGAAGCAGGGACAATGTCTAGAAATAGGTTCCGTAACTTTGCATGCGTTTTCATATTAAAGCAGGCGTGCTGCGGGAAAGCGTCGGGGTTTTTCTTTGTTTCATCCTTGTCGTTTTTTGAAACGAGATGCGTTCGCGGAACTTGGAGATGCACTGAGCCTTTCAGCGTAGACTGTTCCATGTGATGGACGAGACGGAGCCGTGCCAACTCTGTTGGAGGCGACCGTCAGTTTGCAAACATTAAATGCTGTATTGGGTTTTGTAATAGAGTTCTTCCTTCGGACTGAACCTTAGTTCGCCTGCATGACCAGTCAAAGCTTTCAGGTAACATTAGCCGGTCAGGCAGCGCTGAAATTCTTCCCATGAAGCTAAATTCATATAAAACTTTATATACGTACATACATTGTTTTTCAGTTCTTCGTCCTGGAAAGCTCAGGCTCATCTGTGGTTTCACGGCCTAACGGAGCAAAAAAGCTGCCTGTGGCGCTTAAGCGTGCCGCGCTGCTAGCTTATCTGTGCATGCAGGTTGGCTGCCCGAGATGCCAGCGAGATACGGGCCGCTACAGGAGTGCCACCTGAACCTGGCACTTAGCATCTCTTATGCTATCAGTTACAACAATCTGTAAGCGAGAAGGGTTTTTCAGGGCCGTGAAGACGAGCTTCTTAGAGCCCCGAATGCTCGCCGGGAACCATGTAGTGCTGAAGGACATTCGAGGCAATGGCTCCTAAATGAGCACGCTGGGCAGATCGGTTAGGGGGGGAAAAAAATAATGAACCTGGCGGCAGTCATCCGGATGCCACATCTCACACCGAATAAGAGCTGCTTAATTATAACCGGACTCGCTGGAATGTTCCGGCACGTTAATGTCGTAGCTCTGTCTCCAATCATTTCATTTTCACACAGCTTACCACTCTGCTGAATTTACATATATGCAGATAAGCATGCGCGCAGGCTTAACAACAAAATGGCAAACTCAGCACCGCCACTCACGTCCAGCTTTCTCGGCCGAGGGCCAAGCTCCAAATCCCGCTTGGGTGACCATTTATCCCTGCCTCCATTTGGTTAATAGACCCATTAGGCAAGCAGAGAGAGAGAGAAAGCATAGCGAGCATGTGTGCGCGATGCGAGCCGAGTGTGCGACATGTTCATTCAGAGTAATTTATGACCGGGAGCATCGCAGGAGAAGCCTTCCTGTGTGAGTTGTATCGCTCAGGATCTCCTCAACCTCTCATGTTCTCTCCATCAGCGGGCTAAGAGCACCCGAACGCTCACATCCGCCCGATGAGAACACAAAAGCAGGTTGGCCTGCCTCAGATACACAATAGCCGAGGAAAGGTTTAGCGTCGGTAGCAGCCCGCTGAGGTGGGGGGCTAAAAGCACACCTGCCGAGAGAGTGGAGGCTAATCGGATTTCCCTCTCACCGTTATGGCGGCGTGCTGCTTCTCATATGGTTTATATTTATGGAGGGCTGTTGCTCGAGCGAACATTTCGTCCCCGCACTTTCCGCCTCCTCCGTCTGTCTGATTAGATCCTCGATGATGACTGCGGCCCAGAGCTGTGGTGATCAATCCTAATTTACTGGCCGGATTAGATTAACATATAAAAAATGCAGCGCGTCGACCTGAACGGTCGAAAGGATGTATCCCGGTCTAACGCTACGAGGCACCCAAAGGAAGCGGGCTTTCTTGTTGTTTTTGGAAAGCGCTTTCGAGCCGGGCTACTTTGCAACGGCGCCGTTCCAAGAATCACACCGTAATAGTTAGTCAGCCGAGAATATGCTGACCTGCCACTCACTTCGCAGACCGTCTGTTTGTTTTGGACCGTGCTGATGTGTGTGATATTCACATGGCTCGCACTCTTACTTTCTCACTTTCACACATTGTAATTGTTTCATTCCTGGAGAAAAATCCGAAACTCTGTTTTGTTTGGTTTTTTTTTTTTTTATTATTTTTAATACCTGTCTCTTCTAATAGACCAAACCAGCTCGTGGTGTATTTCAGCCATTTGCCTTGCTACTCAGCATGTTTTGAAAATCAAAGATGAATCTTCTTTTCCTTCATAAGGCTATAGTGCAAAATGCAATTCGGCAAGCTAAGCACATTTACAGCAGCAAGATATAGCCTATAGACGAGCGCCGGTGTTCATGACTATTATTCTCCACACAGTGCAATGAGCGTATGAGGATGTATACGGAGACTTACAGGAGCGACTCTCACTTTCGGAACAACCATGCATTTTGATTCCCATGTGCTCCTTTTATTACTAAGCTTTTCACTCAGCGGAGGACTTTTAAAAGCTGCTGGAGGGTCCCTATCTACCAGCCTAAGCAAATATTCATGAATTGGGGCCTATCAAAGCCGCATTTTACATTGTGCAATAAATCCAGACAGCGTGGATTGTGCTGTTGACAGGAAAATGTATTAGCATGCACCGTCTCTGAAGCTGAAAACCGACAACAATCCAGCTAAGTCTTGTTTGCTTTGCCATTATCTTATCTTAGTAATTTCACAGAGGCCTTTTTTAGAGAACATCCTCTTTTTGAAGCGAGCACAGGCAAACCCGTTCCCATTAAAGTAAGTAATAGGTCTAACTCCGAGTGATTCATTGGTTGACTGGTGCTTTAGTGACTTTGGGAAATATGCTGATTCATTATTTATTTAGCATTAGTTAGACTGACGCATCGTCCCGTCACCGTCTGTAGTGCATGACTCGTATGAGATATAAGTTAAAAAAAAAAGTCAGGAGTGCAAAAAGCCATTACAGTTCAAAACCACTGCTCACTGAAGCGCGGTGGTGATGTATTGTGTTGAAACTTCTCGAACTTTTTGTTCGGAAACGACGCGGAGAGGAAATTTAGCTGAAGGAAATGCTCGCCGGTTTTGCCTTGCCTGAGGCAGCTTTTTTTTTCTTTTTTTCTTTTTCTCTTTTTTTTTTATGTACTTCACTATTCAATTAGACCTTGATAGGTGATATATATTTATATATATATTTTTTTATTTTGTATTTTATACAATGTGTTCCTTCTACTTTCCACTTGCTGCTTTTAAAACATAGCCACATGTTTGCTTCTTTTATCGACTGCAACCGCATAAGCGAGTGTTAGGGATGAAACCCGTTCCACAGTAAACCGTGGTATGATTTCCAGGTGGTTAGTATTATCAATTCAGTTTTTATTTAGCATTAAAACCAATTTTGATCCATCCATCCATCCATTATCTATAGCGCTTTATCCGTCTGGGTCGCGGGGAAGCCGGAGCCAATCCCAGCATCTT
>JAQQZR010000003.1:9227627-9241285 GCA_030068235.1 Notoglanidium macrostoma
GTAATTGCACTCTAATGAGCCACAATGGCATGAAAACACACACCAGTTCCCCAGCTATGAGCACCCACTGCTTTTAAAAAAATTTTTTTTTTATTGGCGGATTCACACATTAGTTTTCGCCGCTCTGTGTCTCACTCATGCCGTCTTATTTATTTCTTCCCTCTTTTGCTCCTCGGCTCATTTGCTCTCCAAGGATTAAGAGGGGCAGCTGAAGTCAAGATTGTTTATTTCCTCCTGTTCCAGGCGTGATCTGTGATATTTGAGCATCTCACACGTTAATGCATGCTCGCGCCCTTCGAAACACACCAGCGTACTCCCCTCTGACATCTCCTCCCACCTGTGCCAGCATGGCATATCCCTCTCTTGAAAGCAATTTATTCCTCCTTTTGGTGGTGTTAATGAATAACCTGACATTTTTTTGCTGAACAGCGTGCTGTTAACGTTTCACGGCTCCAGCCAAGGTCAGGGACGTACATCAGTGTGGAAAGTGAATAAATGTACCTCGTACCCCCTCCCTATTCACCAGTGCCACCCCCTCCGTTATTTACTGGGATGGATTGAAAGCATTACGCCAGCTGTAGGCCTACTCCCTTGCTCTCTTGCTCTGCCGTTCTCTTGCTCTCTTTCGCTCTCTCTCTCTCTGCCTGAAGCCTACGATGTCAGGGAAGTGATTAGTTGGAGGGAGAGTACAGCAGCAGCAGGTCTCGGCTACTTTTTGTTTATGTTAAGGCTTTTACCAATTCTGTTTTTATGTGCTGCCAGACTTCCTTGTTTGATCCTGGAAGCAGGAGGGCTCTGAATGACACAACCCCTCTTGTGTACACACACACACTCACGTGCAAACCCCCACCAGACACACCGCCATGCCTCCTCTCACTTGCTCAAGACTGCTGAACTGAATTTGCCTCCTCTCCAGATTCTCGTCTGTTAAAAACACACCTTTCTCAGTACTCAGCAGGCATGCGAAAGAAAGAAGTGAGTGGTGCTTTCGGGCCACTCTTAGATCTGTATGGACATAATCCCAGTTGGGTTTCTTAGTTCTGTTATGACTCAGGTGACTAGGTTTATCTTAAGGCAGCGGCTCCCGGACTATAATTGCTTGTCCTGATGTAATACACCTTATTCAAGTAGTCAGCTAATTAACAGCCCCTTTGCGAGTTGATGTTGGTGAGTTTGAACAGGGAAGAGGGCAGGGCAGAGAATACTCCTGCTACTTTCATAATGGGTGTTTTTGCACAGAGATTTGCAATTTTAAGCATATTACTGAATAATATTATTAAAATAATACTCCCGTGTTTTTAAAAAGTAATCTCAATGCATTGCATTTAAAGTGCATGGACAGTTGTCATGGAAAAAGACTCTTTATTTCGGGATGGGGAAATGTGTGGTACAGATGTGAGGAAACATATAAAATGGGGACACTGGAGCACACACTTGCTAGCTACGGCTCATTTATTGAATTAAATCTGTCACCGTTTATTTACTAATTATATTTTTTATGGGATATTTACAAGTTTCTGGTATAGACATAAGGTTTACATCAGCACAGGATTCTTGTAACTACATACCCATTTCCGTTCATTTTGCTCTCATTACTGAATATTTCCTGGTAGATACTGAATAACTGAGATGAATTTCCAGGTTAATAAATACATAAATAAATATCTGGCAGATTAAGGGGTTAAAATGTAGAGGTGGGGTGCAAACCTCAAATACCGAGTACACCAAGTTGTCTGAAATTCCTTCATATGGGAGAGGATTTGCACTGCTCTTTTTAATACAAAATGTCCCAGACACAGATTAGGCTTAGACCTGGATTAAACCGAATTTTATATGGAGAATCTTCATACAAGAGTCAGTTTAGTCCCACACTAGCCTTAATCTGTGTCTGGGAAACTTTTAAAGCTTATTCTATCCTAGATAAAAAAAAAAACAAAACTCCCAGTTTTCAGACATCTCACCTCTTCTGGAAGTCCCGGGAGTCTCCCGCATATTGATAGCGGCTCCCTGATGCCCACGAATTATACACGATATCCTGGAAATGTGTTTTTTAGAGCGAGAGTGCGCACGAGAGAGAGAGAGAGCAAAGTTCCCAGAGTTTATCTAGAAACTGCGGAGAAGGAGACCGAGTGACTGTCTAACATAACGAGAGATTAACCGAGTGAGAGAGCATCCTGATTGGTCTCTCTTTTTCTGTGAAGTAGACCTGTCTGTTTTCTCTGTAGGAGGGCTTTACAGTCAACCTTCCGCTCTGATCTATCAGTTTAGTACATTGTCCAGCATCGCCATGGCGGACTGCCCGAAAAAGAGAAAAGAGATGAAACACATTTCATAAAACGTTCCCTCCCCGATTATATGAAGGTGTACCCCTGCGTCATAGCAGTAAAAACTAATGACTAATGTTTTCTTATGCAGAGGATATAAGTGCGGTTTCTGCATCTAGTCTAATCCTGTTTAGTCCAAAAAAATATATAAAAATGTCGTTGACACTATGAAAGCCAAAACGCTGCTGGGTCATTTTCGCTAGCTATCATTGGCAATGAATGAGTGAATATGAATATGAATATTTATAAATGACTTACAATTCCTCTCAGAAATCCTGTCAAATGATCTTATTTGTTTATTACTTGCTTAATGAATACGAACATTTATTAATATGACTTATTGTTCTTCTCAGAAAGCCTGTCAACTTAATTGCTATTACTAGTTAGCTAGCATTGGCAGCAAATATATAAATATGACTTAAAGTTTATCTCAGAAATCCTGTCAAAGTATGTTGTTTTAGCTAGATAGCTGGCACTGCCTGTGAATATGAACATTTATAAACATGATTTAATTTTCCTCTCAGAAACCCTGTCAAATTAGCTTATGCTAACTAACTGGCTAGCATTAGGTGCGATTAGCATGCATGGGGGAAAAAAAAAAAAAAAACCCATTCACTTCTTTGTGCACCTCCTAACCTTATTGTATTCTCTTGTAGTGTCCTTTTAGGTCAAAGTTGTAGGATCATACATACTAGTTGGTTTGCAACAGTAGAAATCTGAGAGCGAATTCTTTAAGCATTTGCGCTAGCATTAATTCAGATATCTAGCATGTGTCCAGCACCATGTGTTTATTGACCTAAAGGCAGGTGATTCCGTGTAAGCTTCTTACGTTTTAAGCTCAACATATTGCATCCATTTTCATTATGTTTGCCTCAGGTAGAATTTCACAAGCATACTGATGGGTCATGCATGAGAGTGCCAGTGCTGGTAAACTTACCCTTCCTGAGCAAAATATTCCCTTTTCCCGTGGCTTACAGGCTCATGTGGTCCAGTCTGCTTTTCCCCTGACAATTGTTGTTGTACTTTAACAAATTCTATTCATCAGTGTAATCATCTCCAGAAGTTTATCATAATCTGAACCATCAGTTGAGCACCACACACTTGTTTCCATCGCTTAAGGGAAAGGAACGATATTATTCTGTATGCCAAACCACAAAATGGCTCCGATGGCAGATAATAGAGCTGGAGCTTTGTGTCTGCATTGGAGGACTGAATAATTCCACTTAGCTCAGATTGCTGAATGAATAGACCTGCTGAATGAAAACGAGCCTGCTTTTTCTAATGACGTTTTTTACATTTCGTGAGATATAATTACAGCTTTGCCTTTTTACAGTTCGAGTTCCATATGAATTTATAATAAATGGGGTCTAAAGGAGGTACACTGGCTGTATTAGCGAAATGGTTTACAGCTCTCGAGGCCAAAATCAACAACATCTGCAACCATGTCATAGGTTAAAACAAATAGTTTGGAAGTACTGGGCTTTATCCAAGCTCGAAAGAAACGACACACTAATCACCAATCCCATATATACATGACGTATTTGTATTCTACACATTAATTTCCCATCACGTGTGGATTGTATACCCAATGTCCTGATTGACCAAATACGTACATGTTTGGACCAATAAAACGGAAACACGGTGATGTTTTAGAGGGGGAAAAAAGAATTTCAAGAATAAAGGTGATGAAGTTGTAATGTTCAAGCGAGAAAGAAGAACTCATAATAAACAAAAGGTCAGAGATGTGTGTATTTGTGCAAATAGTAAAATTCAGAATGCTGTGGTTCAGAATGAAAAATGTTATGGATTATGGTGGAGGTTATTATTATTATTATTATTATTATTATTATTATTATTTTGGATGATGATACAACCACAAATCATGGTTTTTCCACTGTCTGGGGAATTTTTATGTATTTGATTATACAGTGTACTTTAATTAATAAGGTGGCTTGAGATCAACCTTTTTGTATACTTCCCACTCGTTGACACCATTTACAACTGGAATGTGACAGATTGATGCTAATACTGCAGGTGCTGGCCACAGGATGTGTTTTACAATGCAACTAGTATCAGCCATCCCTCTTGCTTTCTCTGCTTTAATAACTGTGTTGGTTAATGGCACTCACAGTGTTTGGTTTGGGGTGCAGAAAATGCATCATTTCTCAAACACCCTGTCCCAACATCGAGCAGCTGCTCAGGCATGAGTAAGTTTTCTACCTATGGAAATCAGCACCCTGATGGTTGACGCATTCATCTGGGCGCTTCTCTTTATTGAAAAAAAAAAGCAAAGTTTCTGTTTGTGCAGGAGAAAGAGTTTGAAGAAATGTTTTTCAGAGGACAATTTAACCTATAAACGTTTTTTTTTTTTTAAAGAAAAGGAAACAGGAATGGTGTATCATTATATAACTATATTTAATATTCTGATGTATATCGTATGCCCTATGGTGTAGACAGCCAAAGGTTTGAAAGTAAGAAGAGTAGGCATACAGTTTAACACTTGCTTATGTGTACATTTCTATCAGATTTATTTATTTATTTTTTTCATTTTTGAAAGGAGAAATAGCAGTGACGGCGATAATAATGCACTAAACTATATTCATAATTTTTGACACGTCGCAAAACGCTGCAGGTAGATTACCTTTCCTTTGCATTTCCTCTGTCAGTCATATTCTGTTATTTTACACAGCTTGTACAACAGGGCAGAAATCCAAGGTTTTCAGCTTCTTGGCATTCTGTTTTTAGCCGCCGCTGAACTCCAGGGATTAGATAAAAACAGATGCGTCTTTCTTTTTTTTTTTTCCGTAGGTTTATTCATACCTCCAAATGTTCTAACAAAGAAAAACAAAAGTGAGAATGTTCTCTTAGGTTGTCAGCTAACCCGAGCTTAAATTCTTTGCATCAACATGCCAGTCAGTCACGGCTCCACTTTCAAATAAACGCACACACATATAATATATACAGTATATATTATATTTGTACTAGGCACCATCTGTCATGTGTTTGTGATGCCAGTTGCTTTATTGAAAAGGACGGATCGCTTTCCCAGGGCCTTGAAGGTACACCCTTACACATACCAGCCGTCCAACAGCAACATGAAGGCATATGCGCAAGGACATTGAGGATGTTTCTCTGAGGCCAAATCTCTTGGAATTAAGACAATGCATGTAAACAACCCCCAAACTTTAACATAAGGCCTTAAATGCATTAGCATAGGCCCAAGAACCTTCATTAAATGCTAAAAAAAAATAGTAACCCAGAAGCAAAAGGCTCTGCTATGCAGAATCGGCAGCTGAAGGGCTCCCTTGGGTCTTCAAGAGAAAGGCTGTTTTTGTCAATGACTGAGGTCTGTGCTGCTAGGTCTCCCAGCCATTAATCACAACCATCTTTTAAGCTGTCAGTCCGTACAAAAGGTGACCCCTCCATCACAATGGACAATAAAGAGCCTATTGAAGGAGGGGGTTACGTCTCCTTTACTGTTGACTGCAAGTCTAACTCAGTACATTTATAGTATACTAACCTTAAAGCGCTTTATACGCCTCTATCTGTATGCTGTGAATCGAGATCAGAAAATACTGTTAGTGGCAGCTTTTTGTTTTTTTTTTCCTGTGTGAGCAGATTTACACGTCTTAACTTTGTAGACCTTTAACCAGCACTCCTAAACTGTACTGCTGCTCTGAGGTACGACACTGTTGATGATCACCAGTTGCAAAGCTGCAATTCATATCAAACTCATAAGACAATGAATCAGATTACTACCCATTTAAGGCAGCATCTTCCAGCCCATAGAATTAGTATGGCTCTCGGCTGAATCCAGATCATTCACTGCTATGCTGTATGACACGCTTGATTTGGAGGCCAGAATTTGCAGAGAGCTTGACTGAAGCAAATGAAGAGAATCAAGTGGGGAAATCTCTCCACTATTACCACGCCCCAGAGAAAACAATGACCCAGTCTCTAATCAACTTTATAAATCCAGGTCGACATGCTCTAAGCCTGTTCATGGTCAGACAATACCATGTGATTACCTACTGGGGAGAACAGGGAGCCCTATAAATTGCCATCCACACCCACAACAGCACCATTTCATTGCTGAAGCCAAGCAATTCATCTCAGAGCCACTGCCATTTTGTTTCCACTTGCGCCTCCAGCTACTTTATATTGTGCAATTACATTAGCATACAAACTGTTGCATGGCAAGCTTCCGTTACAAGGCGACTGACATCTTCTCGATGTTGCAGTTTGGTTAAGGTTTATCATGTATTTTTCACTTGTTTCACCTCACACAGGAGGATGTTTTTTCCCTATGAAAAACAAAACACAAATACAGAAAAATAGACATAATAGTACACAGAAGATCGCCCACAAATACCCGGGGCTGTGGAAATGATGATGCCCTCAGCATGAACATGTTTTCCACATATGTTGGTAATTATTTGACTTCTCCTAAAAATTTTATGGCTTTTTATGGATTTTATAGTTATGTCTTGTCAGTGACCACCACTATGGGTTTTATGTTCTGATTGGAATTGATGGGCTGCAGTATTGCTCTCAGCCATGGAAGGACACCTGTCACTTAAAAAGCAGCTGGAAGTGCACCATTTCTCTCTGACGCTCATAAAAAGGGGAGAAAAAGGGAGAGGGTGGGGTGGGAGGTATTTGTGACAGGACTCAAACCATAAAGTTTACGGCCACGAGATTTGTTGCGCTGTGCTTTATCGAAATGAATCCCACTGGCTGCTTGCGCTGGGCGCGTCTGAGTTTTTATCAAAGCCACAGAAATGCTGCAGTGGAGGTTTGGGCTGGAAAAGGGATAAACGCCAAGCTGAGGATCATCTAAAGCAAGGCACTGTTTGATTTTGCTTACTCTCATCACATACAGACTTATCAGTGACATGAAATGGCACAAAATATATTTGAGTGGATGGCTGGGTTTGCTTGTCTGAATTTGCTTTTGTCCGAAGGTACTGGAAGCAAAAAAGTGTGAAACTTGTCATTTTTTTGTACATGATACTCTTGCCCTGTTTAGGGTACTACTTTCACCAGACACATAAAAATGATGGGAGCATTAGAAGAAATAACATGACCGCTAATAATACTACTAGTAATAGTACTATTACTGCTACTAGTGTTTTTACAACTACTACTACTGCTACTGTTCCAGGTGTTATTACTACTATTATCACTACTACTACTACTGCTAATAATACTACTACTGTTATTACTGCTATTAGTGTTATTACTGCTGCTCCTACTGCTACTTTTAGTACTAACTAACTAACTAACTAACTAATGGTAGTACTACTACTGTTACTACTATTAGTAGTACTGCATCTGGCTCCATGGTTAAGGCACTTCTGACCAGAAGGTCATAAGTTCAAGCACTGTCAGACCCTTCATTAAGGCCCGTAACCCTTTCTGCTCCAGGGGTGTTGCTATCATGGTTGATCTGTCGTCTAGGATGGTGGTTCTCAAACCTTTTGCACCCAGGGACCACTCCAGCTGTAAAATAAATTCCAAGGACCCCCTCAGTATAGATTCATTTCATAAAAATTATTACAATTTTTATATGATATTTTTTTTTTGGAGCCATTGAACTTTCCATTCCTGAAATTTCCACTGATAGAACGCATTAGGGCTTGAGTTGACTTTGGTACTTGGAATCGTAAATATGATAAATCGGATAATTTGAGAACCAGTGGAATGGGATGTGTAGCGAGGAGGGAAAAGGTGCAGATGAGAAAATTTTACAGTACTTGTATATGAGACAATAAAGGCTATCTTTGTCTAGTATCATTCCTATAACTCCTATTGCTACTACTATTACTGTTATTGCAATTATTACTAATTCTTCAACCCATATTGTTTCCTCTTGCAGTATTAATTCTAATAATTACTACTACTGCTACTACTAATATATTTAATATAAAAAAACAACAACCAAAAAGCAAAAAAACCTAATGTATGCATCTTTCCAAAGACCAAGGCATAAAATACTGGTAGCAATTGCAAGATATTGTAATCTTTTTTTTTTATCCTCATCAGTAAATATTTAATTACATTATAGTTTTACAGTGACACTAAACAAAAGTAAAAAAGGTTTGGGCTGAGGAAATTGCCACACTGAAACTCCTTTTCTCACTTTGAAATGCATGTTACTGGGCCACATGAGTCATATGAATTAAATGCAGCAAAGCATCATTACAGCATGTCTAAAGAATAAAAGCACCCGCATAACCGCATATCATTTCCTGTTTTAGAATTGCAGGGGCTAAACCAGCTCCATCCCCTTTGATGTGGAGAATCAAGAAGAGCTCATGATGGAAGTAAAAGAACGCAGACCGTACCGCTCTTTGACGGCACGGCGGGACACAGAGCACCGCTACACCAGCTCTTCGGCCGACAGTGAGGACGGCAAGCTCAAGCCCAAATCCTACAGCTCCAGTGAAACCCTCAAAGCCTTTGAGCAGGACTCCCGAGTGGCCTACGGCACACGCGTCAAAGATGTAGTGCACCATGAAGTGGACGAGTTCAGCAGGCAAGGTACGGGCTGAAAACACGGTCCTGAGGCTTAAAACAGGTCCAGTACTCCAGGCTGCTTGGACAGCCAGGAAGTAAATCTTAGCCTAAAATACATTTCAAAGAGGCAAGTGTAATTACTGCTATACTTCAGCATATAATGCTAACATGTAATGGGCGAATAATAATGTGATCTCTCATTCCAAGGTTGTTTACAATTAGCAGGAGCAGATGAAAATAATGAAGCTGCTGGCATATACCCATACAATCTGGTTTAATGTCTACAGTCTAATTAATTCACCATTGCCAGGCCATCCTCGTTAGATCTCTGTGATGAGTGTCAGGATGAACCTGTGTATCATTTATACCTCCATATTCTTTTGATGAAATTTTAAATAGCAGAGTCACCTTGGTTTTCATATCATTCTGCTCTTTTTTTCCCACCTCACGCTGAAGTAGATATCTGTTACATTCAGCTGTTGACATGAAAAGCTCCATAAGTATCAGCAGGTTTTCCGAGATAGGCACTGCGTCCATGAGATATGCTTCACAAAGGGATCACATTCAGGCAATTAGGCGAGAAAACGCTGTCTGGTTTGCTGTTAATTAGATTCACTTTCAGTCATTAAAAAAATGCAGCATCTAAACATAACTAGATAAAAGGCTGCATTGTGGCCCTGCCATTAGCCCCAGCAGGAGTTTAAAGAGAAAGGCTGGGGTGAATGCCAATGCCAATCCATGGATGGCTTTTATGACCTTCTAAAGCAGGGATGTCAGACTTCAGTCCTGGAAGGCCACCGCACTGTGGAGTTCAGCTGTCTAGTCCGTTTAACACACCTAGTCAGAACACAGAATCGAGTTCAGCATCTTTAAAAAAAAAAAAATCCGATTGGTCAGAACATGTTGATTAATTTTCTATTATGGTGGTTAGCACCGTCACCTCACAGCAAGAAGGTTTGGGGTTAGATCCCCGAGTCGACAGGGGGCCTTGCTATGCAGAGTTTGCATGTTTTCCCTGTGTGTGAGGGTTTCCTCTAGGCACGCTGGTGTCCTGCCACAGTCCAAAGAAATACGGATTAGGCCAACTGGCCACTCTAGAGAGAGAAAAAAGACAGGCTGGTGAGAAACTGAGGTTTGTAGCTGTTATAACATCAGTGATAAGAGGAACTAACTTGTTTCATGGGCGTGTGATATTAAATGCAACTACCGTATGTAAAGTTAAGCTGTACCGTGTCATTTTTATATTGTCGAATTGCTGTGGTGTAAGAGGAATAAAACACTTTAAGAAGCGCTCTTATTGGAAAATAATCAACTTCTGGGGCGGTAACAATAAATCACCATGACCCACAACATTGATTATTTTCCAATGACAGCACACCCTGTCGTGTTTACTCAGAGCTGACTCTGGCATCATGTACTTCATCCCACAAGGTTTTGGTGCAAATATAGAACTTTAGAGTTTGATGTAATTACTGTGTTATGGTTACTGGAGAGATATATTACCAATGAATGATTTGCTATTGCGTTCCTGATTCTACATCGCCTGCCTTATACGCTGAGCTGGTTCTGGGAAAGAAACACGCCGACGTAGGGGCTGTCAAGATTATGATTAATTGCTTAACACGTAATTGCAATTAACAGTTTAATTAGTTTCTTTTGATTCTGTGTCACTTTTACAATATAAGATTAACAGTTGTGTAATGATGCACATATAGAGCCAAATATCAATATGGATTACCATTTAAGTGACTTAGACATCTTTCTCCTTTTTAGAACAACATAGGGAAGCTATTATAAGAGGAATGATTGACATATAAAAGATACTAATGGTACTGTTCTATTCTATTGGTACTGTTCTATACTAATGAAATGAATCTTGTAGTAATCTTGTACCTGTTACTGTTAAATCTCATCAGCATGGTTAAGTGGTTAATGTATCCACTTTTATTGCACAGTATATAGTATAATGCCATATACCCCAGTCGATATTAATATTCTTTTGTTGCAAGTGTTGGTTTACCTTTACTTTTCTTGTTTTTTCTTTTTGGCAGCGTGAAGTGCAGGTGTTCTAAAGTGCTGCTGAATAAATGGGAACTTTTCAAATTAGTCAGGATTCAAATCACTCCCTATTTAGCACTTGGACACTACAGTTCAAGTGGATATTAAGTACCCACGTAGCATGGTAGAAATAAAACCTGTCGAAAATCTGGCGGAAAGTGAATGCTAATTAGACGTCGTTTTTCAAAGTTGGCAAAGTTCAAGTGCTCCACATTGTAGTGCCTGTAGATGCAGTTGGCATGTGCATGAAATGTCAAACGTCAACGCTACAGTACTTTTCGTTTTTCTATTTTCAGTGGCGTCTCCGTGTATTTGTTCATTTTATGCGTTATTGCGCAATTCATTGACAACTATGTTAACATGACGCAAGTCATGTCAGGCAGCATTAGCTTCCTGCTTTTTAGCACTGAAACTCTTCTTCATAAGTGTGTACTATTCACTAACTTATATGAATTGTTTAGGAACAACAGTGAAACTAATAGGAAAGGTATATAGAGTAGGTAGAGCGTGAGGAATGTAATTCTGGACCTATGGGCTGTGGGAGCACCCTTGGATATTTGACACATGCTTCTTCATGAATATGTTTTCTAGGGGCGGATTTTTCTCTGCGAGATCTTGGTTTTGGTGAGCAGGTGGCTCCTCGCATCGTGGCATACCGCTCGGACATGGCAATGCCACACCGTGACTACTCACTCAGCGTAGGCTCCGACGCAGACACCGAGACAGACGGAATTGTGTCCCCAGAGCACGCCGTCCGCCTGTGGGGACGAGGAAACCCGAAGTCAGGGCGCAGCTCATGTCTGTCCAGCAGAGCCAACTCCAACCTGACTCTGACGGACACAGAGCATGAAAACACAGAGAATGGTGAGTGTTCAGGATCCTCCTCTTTCGACATGCTGGCTGCTGTGTGTTCCACAGTAATGAGCTTTTAAGAAGCCAATTTGGCGCCATTGTAATTTTCCCTTTAGAACTGGTGGCGCTTTGAACCTGGAGCTCTTATGGAAATGAAGGGCCGTGTAAAATAATTCAGCTTGGCTCTTGGTTATAACAAGCATTCATAAATGCACCTTTTTATGCCGGTTGCGGCGCGATCATAATTTGTCCACCCACTTTGCATTTTGATGGAAAAATCTTATAATAGGAATAAACAAAACCTTTCGACTATTCTGTGCAAGACGAATCTGGATGACCAAGGTTCATATCACGTTCGCTGATGATATATTTTTAATTTCAGCTTGCAACTTGACCCTGAATGTATTCGAGGGCTGTTTGGATAGTTCTGCATTGTGTATTCTATCATCTGTGTGTGTTTTCATTGTGCTGGCAGTGACCCTGAGTCACATGGGTGTGGGTTTATCCACTCCGGAGCTTCGCAGGCTGTGGCAACTATGAAACAAATTGGACAAGGGGATGAATCAGCCTCCTCTGCTCACATAATTGTTTTTGGATATTTCTACCCAGGCCATCCAGCCATGCGGAATGAACCAGTGCTGAATTTCTATCACGGCGTTTGCTCAGAAGTTAGCCCGAGGCTTCGAGGCTTACTGCAAGGAACACAATTCTACCCTTAAATCCTCCTCTCACCCCAGGCTGGATGAATTTGTGAATTCAGCTGTCCTGTTTAAGTTACTGTAATTTTGTTGTTGTTGTTGTTGTCGTTTGTAAATATCATCCCGTCTCAGTGATTGGCAGTAATGATTTTGGCTACGTGTACCCTGGGATGCAGCAAAGCTAACAGGTGGCAGATGCCCCAAATAGCCTAGGCAGCCATGATGGATCTGTCTTGCAGAGGCTCAGTGCTTCTAAATTACCCTCAAGGGCCCAATGAGTCTCTTTGCTTGTATGGAAGGTCATCGTGCACAGAGACCACGTCTCCAAGAAACATGTCAAGTGCGGATCCTGATTAGGCTTGGGGCGGGCAGACGAGTGCAGGAGACACGTGCAATCTGGAATAAAAGTCGCATGATACAGAGTCGATCAGAAAAGCTCCTTTTCTAATGGGTGGGGGTTTCTCAGCTTCATATGGATGCATGTGATTATGATAAGTAACACAGTGTCAGTATGAGGAATGAATCGAAATGATGGTTGTTGTGTATGACCTCATCATGCAAGACAAATTGAGTGCTGAAGGACGAGTGTTGAATCTAGAATCCGGTCGTGCTTTCTAACCTAATTATAAGCTAACCTAAAAACAAGACATCTCGATATGAAATGTTTACAGAAACTTCTAGACCATGCAGGGTAATAGGTCTCTTGCATTGACACTTATTTCAACTGTCGATTCATGTAATAGAATAAAATGCAGGTAATAAAATGTGCATTGTTTGTGCACAAAACCGGCTGTATATATTTTCTTTTTTAAGACATAAGGTATATATAATATACAAAATGCAATTCGTGTTTTTTGTCATGTGATGGGCCTGGCAGAAAGATGCTAATCAGGTACTATTTCTGGATATTTTGCTCTAAGAACATGCCAGAAATTTAATTATTATATATTCAAAATATTCTTATTATAAACATTATGGCGGCACGGTGGTTAGCACTGTCGCCTCACAGCAAGAAGGTCGATCTGTGTGGAGTTTGCATGTTCTCCCTGTGGGTTTCTTCCTGGTGCTCCGGTTTCCTCCAACAGTCCAAAGACATGCAGATTAGGTCAACTGGCTACTCTAAATTGCCCATGTGAGCGTGTGTGGTTGTTTGTCTGTGTCGGCCCTGTGGTGGACTGGCGACCTGCCCAGGGTGTACCCCGCCTCT
>JAQQZR010000003.1:9252658-9263611 GCA_030068235.1 Notoglanidium macrostoma
CCACACACGCTCGCATTCACACCTATGGGCAATTTAGAGTAGCCGGTTGACCTAATCTGCATGTCTTTGGACTGTGGAATGAAACTGGAACACCCAGAGGAAACCCACGCAGACATGGAGAGAACACACATACTCTACACAGAACGGCCCCAGTCGGCCCCGAGGTTCAACCCCTGAACCTTCCTGCTCTGGATTTTATTAACGTTTAATAAATCTTTCCATAGGTTTAAAATGTCTTTTGCCTTTCCATACGTAATTGTAAATGCAATATGGTACACGTATGATACTGCATTCATGAAATCGCCCATAAATCATTCTTCATGAAATGCGTAGTTTTCAAAACATGTATTTTTCCCGGGCTCTTCCGTATATACCTCCTTTGCTCGCCTTTATAATTCTCACAGATTTCCCATTACAGTCAAAGGTCTAATTATAGGTTCTCATCCTATTCCTGAATCCGCGGCGTGAGAAAATGATTTACGAGCACGTGAAATCGAGTGTGAGGTGAAAATTAGCGAGGCTTGGGTCTTCTTAAGGGTCGGCTGCATTATTGCAGCCTGATTTAGCCTGCACTATCCATTAGCATGTTTTCCACTCACAGGCATGGCTCTGATAATGTGCCGATGTAATCAGACTTTAACGCGCGCTACAGTGAAGCGAGAACCGACGCCTAGAACTGAGCGGCGACAAAACGCTGTTGATTAGCAGCTCTGCTCATATCTATCGGTACACGGCTGTCTGTATAAGTTGACAGTAACACCACAGATGCAGGCGTTCGCTCATGGCTTCTGTATCACGTGAAGGGTGAGAGAGCTAGAAGGATTAGAGCATCATTTTTGATGTCTGTACGAATCACGGTCAAAAGCACCGCACCTTTCTTTCGTTTGCTTTCTTTTTTTTATTTTGAGCAAGAACACTGAAGTAGGTTCATTTTAGTGAAAGCGCCAGTGCTGTACAGCGACCGTGTTAGGTGTCACAGCTGAGGCTCCGAACCTGCGGGTAACTTTGAGCTGCTGATAGATTGGGGTTAAGAAGAAAGGCTCGGGGGACGTGATGAGTGTTTTGCTACGATCATAACGAACGCAGATGTGCTTAGAGTAATCTCCACCCTAATGGAGGAGTAGCAGCTTCGACGGGATTCACAGTAATTAGTTTCGTTTTATTTTATTTAACCATATAAAACAGAGAACGATATCTATTTTTTAGGACCCTGCAATGTTTTCACTGTTTGTCCAGCTTCGGTCAGCCTGTGCCCTTTGTAGCATCAGCTTCCTGTTCTTGGAGACAGGAGTGGAACCTCTTCTGCGGTTGTTGCCCATCTGCCTCAGTGTTCTGCGTTTTGACATGCATTTATGCTCACCACGGTAGTGGTGTTACCCTAGACTGTTACAGTTACTCTAGCTTTCCTGTCAGCTCAACCCGGTCTGACCTCTCATATCAGCAAATTGAATTTCACTCACTGGAAGATCTTTTTTTTTTTGTATCATCCTGTATGAACTCTATGAATTGTCGTGTGTTGCCAAATCCCAGGAGATTTAGTACACAAGGACCATGTCATGGTCAAAAGCACTGAGATGTCATTTCCCCCATTCAAAGCCCTTGACCTGCATTGCACTGCTGTCAAATCATTGACCGATTGGATAATTGCAGGTGTTCCTATTAAAGTGGCATGTGAGTATGCGTCTTCAGATCATGTCATTTTTTTTTTTTTTTTCATTTCTTGGCCTGGTTTCTTTTCCAAACAAATTTCCCTTTCGAGTTTGCTTTATTTTATTTTTTTGATTGTTGTCTTGTTGCATCCACATTTTCATTTTCAGCTTCACTACACACCTGCACTTTACAATGACAACAATACCTTATGAGTGCCTGTATTATGCACTCAGAGACAATGCTATTGCGCTGCTATGAGTCACGTTTTACTACCGCTCTTGCTTCCGTACCTCTTCATCTGTTTTCCTACCCAAATCGCATAAGTGTTCATTCTACAGTCTGTTCCATTTGGTATTGTCCTGTCGTCCTATTTAGCAAGCATAGGCTCTCTTTACTTAGGGTAGTCCTGCGTACTGTGCTGCTGTATTGTGTCACTCTATTGTCTTGCGGGAACCAGTTATACGGATGAATGACAGTAAAACCAGTGTTAATATTGTCAACAGAAAAATTTGACGATAAGTATTCATTGTCCATTCATTTATTTCATGACTGATTTGTAACGGCAATGTAAATTAAAAATATTTGACACTGAAAACTACAGCGAAATCTCCGTTCATTATGCCTGCTGAGTAAAGCTGGGACGAAATAGCTGGCTCTGATCGGGCGGACAACCTAGGTTCCTTCTCAAGGGAATTTTTACAGCCAGGAAAAATATCCTTCAGCAAACTCCATTACAGTATGCTGCCTTCCCTGTTTCACGTTCCCGACTGTTGCCAGGGAAGTCCGGGAATCCGGCTCGCTAGGCTTGGTAACAATGCTCCCGGATTCGAACACGTATACGAGTCATGACACCCATGGTGTTGGTCTGAATGAAGTAACATCTTTATATGAAAATAGTGGTCATCACCATTACTTCACTCAGTAACTAGCAGCACTGTAAGAGAGTCATGGCAAATTCCACATAACTTCTGCATAGCAACAACAAAACCAGTCGCATCTAAAAAAAAAACCAAAAAAACGTTTACCTTTTACATGTAACTCTGAGAAAATTATGACTAAAACATTGACTAAAATTAGACTAAAATTAAAACGGAGTTCCACTAACTATATCTTAACCAAAACAAAACAAAACAAAACTACTGACTACAGTTTTGAGTAAGCGACCAAGACTGAAACAAAATAAAAAATTCATATCGAAATGAAACACACTGGATAAAACCCACATGACTTAACAACACCTGCCGCCAATCAGTTATTATTTGTGAGGAAAGACCCTTGATAATTGAAGACACCATCATTTCTGTTGTTTAAGAAGATGTTTGGAAAGGCTTGTTTGTCGTGAGGACTCGTTATTCCTCCTTGGCATCCACACCCACCTGAAGCCTTTGATATTTCGACGGATGCTTTTGAAGCTCGCTCCATATTTAGAATGTCGCGTTTCCCCCGTCGCTCACTCCTCATCCTTTGAACTGGTTCCCCTGAGCCTTGCGACTATTAGGAGTCCATGGCGTGAAGTTAGAGGAGTGGAATCAGCGTGCCGTGTTGTACAGCTGCACAGAGGGATGAGGTTACAGGAACTGACCTTGGAGCAGCGAAGAGACGAGATGGAGTGAGCGACCATTTTGCATAGATGAATTTTCCCTCAAACGCTCTGATTGAGGAAATTGATTTCTGCAGATCTCATGGAGGACCGTGGCCGCTTGTGCCAATTCTCAATCTGCATGAAATGAGTTGCGCGACCTTCTTCCAGAACGTGAGCGAAGAAAAACCGAGCTGGCCATGTTTCCACCAAGATAGTGAAACCGGACATGCTGCTTCGTAGAATTCATTCTTTATTATTTTGCCAACTAAAATAGGAAAAGGTTTATTTCTTACATGTGTGCATCATATTAAATACTCTAGTAGTTGCCTTTTATTTTTTCCACCTACCAAACTAAATTTAGCTGATAGATGTGAAATATGATCAGAGACTGAACGAAGCCATGGCCATTGCTTCGATTAGCAGATTAGGTTGTATTGTGGGTAACATGAGGCCTTTAATGTTTCCTCTCCATTTTATTTTTGGAATATAAGCAGTAATTGTGTTTTTTTAGAAGGATGTTATTTACATCAGTTTCCCTGTGGGCACACATTGTGTTATGGTTGGCTTCACAGTACTACATTTCAGCTTGTGTCAGAAACAGCTCCAAGGCAAGGTTCCTCTTGTTTAATTATAGACATTGCTTTATTATATTTGTCTGAGAAATTGGATATCTTAAAGCATTTTAATGCATTCCTAAATTATACCGTAAGTACATTAAGTACATTTATACCACGGAGTTGCTGAATTCTCAAAGGTTTATATTAATGTGCTTGTTCTTATAGGTTATTGTTGCTATAGTAACAGCTTATTCATATGCACTTCTGCGGCGGATTCTCCACATAATCTATGACTAGTAGTAAATGGTTTACCAAAATGTCTTATTTAACAAATATATATCATTTTGGATGTGTTGAAGCTTTCTGTAAGGAGACATACATATTTTTTTGTTTGTTTATGAAAAGAGTGGGTGCTGCTGCGTAAAAGATAACTGAATGTTTTCTGTCTCAGGACAAGGGACTTGGCACTTTCTGGTTTTTCTGATTTTTAGTTGAATCAGAAATATATTATATACTACTAGTATATCTAGAAGTAAACTGTGGAGATCCCGAAGGGTCACGGCGGCTCATTTATTTATTTATTCATTTTTATTTAATTCGTTAATGAATGTTTTTTTTTTTAATTTTGGAGCTATTTTTTGTTCCCTTGCAATAAGGGATAGGTCAGGGTGATGTTTTTTAAAAAGAAAAAAAAAAAAGGATTGTGAGGGATAGGAGACGTAGCAAAAATCCTTCAGTCAATCAATCAAAAAAAAAAAAAAAAAATCAATCTATTGTATTTATCTTTAGTATGCCTAGCAATGCTTGTATATTCAGTAAAAAAAAAAATTCATTAGCAGAATGCAAGTGTTTTTCTTGGTAAAATCAAATTCCCTGTAAGAACAACGCTAGTATTTTTTTAAATTCAGTTCTGATATACAATCGGTACTATTTTTTGCAAAGACTAAAATAAAATATGTGCGTTTTTGTCTAGAAGTAAGTGTGAATAGTTATTTTAGCCTTTTAGCTCCATTCACTCCCGTTCACTGAGGACTGTCTCGCACGTGCCCTCTAGGTGAATTGCAGCTGATTTTGGTAATAATAGGAAATGAACAGGCTAGGCACGCCGTAGAAAGTGTCTGGTAGTTCATTAGTGTATTGTTAGTAAACTAGGACAAACTAGCATTATGATTATTGACAGTAAGGTTTCTCAGTATCTCCCATCTTCACCCTGCTTGAAAACAATTTGAAAACATTTAAGCCATGTTAGTCAGTCAAGTTGAAAACTGACTCCTCACTTAGCTGTTGGGGAGGGAAAAAATTGAAAGAGGGGAAATAAATGAGAAAAACTAGTCACGCTTGCACCCAGGCCTGGGCATTACTTCTGTGCAGCCACCAGAGAACTGCTGACTTTGGTTTCTATTAATCACTCTTATGTTCTGCTTTTTGTTTTCGTTTTTTTTTGGGTACCCGGCATGTTTTTATTTATTTGCTTATTGGTCTTTGGCTGAGGCCGTTCCTCAGATGGAGGATTAGCCGAGTTAGCTCAGGCTCATTTGAAAGCTCATTATTATGGATTTGAAGGCTCCATTTGAACAGTGCAGGTCTGCTATAGCGGCTACGCTCCAAAACCACCCTCCTGGGCCTGAATGTATGCAGCCATAACGCGCACACACACACACACACACACACGCCGTAAAACCACACCGGACCACACTACAGCCACCACCATTAGCCACATAGAATAACCGTTTACTGAGCTATAAACCTTAAATAGTACTCTGTCTATTATTAGTATATTGGCAATCCGTTGCTAGGTGCGAAGCAGTCTTGACCCTGCATACATACTCATAATATCTCTGTTGTTAAGGAGAGTACTTTAAGGAGACTTGCATGATTTCCTCTGTTAAACACATTTGATTTTGCATTTCAAAGGTTCACATATTTTGGTTTGAAATGAGATTTGCAGGTATGAAGCTACAAGTTCCTATTATAAACCACATCTGTATTCTGGATATGATTAGCTAAAAAATCTTTGTCCGTCATCTGGCTAATGCATTCCTGCGTATCAAAATGACAGACGTGCATCGGTTTGAAAATGACCGTAATCACTTTTTATCAGGATGAAATCAAAGTCTGCGTCATTCAGCTTTGTGTGTGTGGCATTATGCGTGAGAAGTGCAGTCTTTCACTGCTTCGTAGTGGATATGAAACATGAAGTTAGCTGCAGAATCAAATATCAGAAACAGAAACAATATTTGGAACTCAAGATGAATTAGTGTGAATGGAGCATGCTTTTACAGCAGATCCCACACGGAAGTCTTCTCTGCTTCTGCTCTTATTAAATTGCCTTGGCTCTAAGCAGCTTTCTGCTTTTGGCTATAGAAAATAGCTCTGCTTTCATTATAGCATAAGTGCTACAGGTAGCATAAACAAATAAAAATGTGAAGCTGTTTTTTCCCCCTTTGTTTCTTGTTCCTCTCCGCCATCTAAACTTGCTGTAACCTCCGCCTGCTTGTATTCGCACTGAGAATCCCGGAGCGACTCGTGTGGTTTTGATTGATGGAGACTATAAATGCAGAAACAAGGATTTTGCAGCTGCTAGTCAAGTCAAGTAATCTGACACAACACTTTTTGTGTGGTAGAATTCGGTCTATTTGCAAGTCACACAGCCTAATTTTCATAAATGTAAAGATCTCAAGGTTCCCTGAAATTTTTTTTTGATCAACTTTGAGTGGAAATGTATGCAAATACAAGCCTGGCAAGTAAAAAGAAAAAAGATGCCATTAGAATAATACACGTATGATAATTAATTGCAAATCAAAAGAGAAGTGAGCTTTATCAGTCCTCTCTCTTGCACTTCCATCTCCCAGGATGATTGTTAGTGGCTCTTTTCAGAAAAAAAGCAGTGATGATAAAGAATGCATTCTGCCTTCAAATGAAAGGAACAGGTTGAGAGGAATCATGATTAATGTGTTACCTCGACTCAGAAATAATCACTGACTGCTGATCGCATTGCCAATGAAGCTAATCCCTGGGCTACATTTTGTGCTACTTGTTTGGTAGGCTAGCCAGTTAACTAGCAATGAACTAGCCAGCTAAACAGCAGCCGCCTTGTTTCATACACAAGGAACGGTTAAAACTAGTACTTTTGGATGATATTTAGAGTTTGTTTATATAATTGTCACCATTGCATTATTTTCATGTTTCATTAGTCTACATTTCAGTTTTAGTGAAGGCTGTAACTAGCATAGCACAGCATGGATTAGCATGGCACACTAGAATACTGCTTAGAGCTTCCCCCCCAATCCACACCCCATCATTATTGTCTATCTTACCAAAAAAATAACCATGAAGGGTAAAGAAGATCCCAACTTTTATCAGTGCAGCTAATCCCTAAACTAAATTTTGTGCTACTGGTAGGCTAATTATGCAGAGCAGACATTATGGAGGCCGGAACCAGTCAGGTAAACAGTGTCCAACGGGGAACTGTTAAAACTAGTTCCTGTTGGGTGAAATGTGAGAAAGATTCTTCTGCTCTTTAACCATTTTTGAAAGCTGGGCAAGCCTAACTCCAGTTTACGGCATATCAGAGAAAATGGCTGCCACTGTGGTGCAGGCTCTACACCCTCTTCTTTTTCTCCGTCCTCCTCCAGAGGACAAAAAGGAGCATTGCCTTGTGGAAAGTAGCCTCATCTCAGCTGTATGGATTGCTCAGTTTTCACAGGCTACACGTGAGCTGCGCCAGCAGCCTGTCCTAAGTGAAGGAAGCTGCGAAAAAGCTTCACAGCGAGTGAGTGCAGCCTCTGCCTCCTTTTCATTATCACTCAGAGACACGGCAGCTTTTGTGCTGACTAGTAAAGATGGCTTCGCCCAAGACTCATCAACAAATGCCTGATAAGGAATAAACGAACTGGCGGAGCTATCTGTAATGAGTCAGCGCAGTAGCTCTCATTAGCAGGTTCAGGAGCGAACCCAATGCAAAATACGTACAAATCAAAGGCAAGCCTTTAGACAAGGGGCATAGGGGGAGATTACAGATTCTGTTTCTGCCATGAATCCTGTTATTGTTTTTTCCCCCTGTTCCCGTCTTAGGACAGAACGTGCCACATCCCAAAAGTGGTGAATTTTGAGACGTGCACCGGAGCTTTGCATCCAGTCCGAAGAGCTCGGAGATAACTGTAGTTTCTTACAAAAGGAAGGTCCTTATTACTGACCGATAGTAAACCTTTATCAACATCTTTATCAGTTGCTCGTGCAGTTAAACCAGCCTCATTTTTCCAATTGAATAATGCTGATAATATAGGTTGAACAGTTATTGTTGTAATTTGTTGGCACAAAGCAACGCAAAAGTGTTCCTCGCCGCTTTTGTGATAGACTCGGCACAAATATACAATGGCTGGATCAATAGCCTCTCCCTGATGGTGGCTTAACCAGCTGCAGCAGGCTGAGATTGGTCTTGTTATCAGATGTTCAGAGCCAAACACAGATGCTTAGAAAGCAAAGCATGCCTGTGAAACATGTGTAGCATTTAATTCCACCCTTACACATCCCCATGTGCTGAGAAGGCAAATGCACAGCATGATTCAGTTAGGTTTTACTTGCACATGGTTTATACACGGAAAACTTTTCTCGTCCAAAAGCAGCAAGGTAGTCACTTGTGGCCCTTTTTTTTTTTACGGGAAGTGTGCATCTGTCTGCAGGGTGTGTCTTTGCATTTGATTAAGCCAAGGGTACTGGGATGGTGCCATCCTCAGTCAGAGCTGCCCCAGGCTGACCACATTCAGCTCCTGTTGTGCCACTTCAGTTCCTCCCAAATACTTCAAGTTTATTTTTTTTTTACCTACATCTCTGCTCGTTTTAACTGCAAAAAAGCCAAGCATCTCTTCACCCGGGCGTTTGTGTGTTGATTCACATAAAATTCACATGTGGCGTGCAAAAGCGACCGAGGAGCAATGGAAGACACATTTTTTTCGGGGAGGGGGGGACAATAATTATGCGCTATTTGCAGTATTGTGATCTCTGGGGTTCGGGTCTCTGCTCCTGTGGCAGCTGACAGCAGAGGAAGGAAGTGTGCGTGTTTTGAACTGATTAACGCAGCCCGGCCCCTGTGTTGTAGTGAGTTTCGCGGAGTGGGCGTGAAGGCGATTAGAGGCTTGTTTTTAGGGCACTCGCCGAGAGAGAAGAGACACTCTTTCAACACGAGGGGGAGGAGAAGTACTCCCACACGGAACGGAGCCAGTGCTAAGACACTGCTTTCATACACAGAGGAGACAGGGACACAAAACAAAGAGAATAGGGCTGGAACAGTGTGAAAAATTCCCCACATGATAAGGACACAAGCTAATAGCCTGGTTTGTGGTCTATCACGGAATGAGCTTACTGCTTCACATTTTCAAACAGACGATATATTGAATGACACACGCACATATACTGAACTTTGTATAATGAGCATTGTATGTTAGTCATTCACTGCCCAGCGCCATCATTACTCACAGTAACAAGTATCTGATCGGATGTTAAATCTATTCTTATATGTTCTGCCTGATTTTGTTTCAGCTGTGTTAAATAATTTGCACCGAAACCAGAGAACTTGGAATCTTATATATTTTGAAAAATACATGTGAATATGTGATTACAGCTAGATCTATTTCAGTTGGTGTTTTTTTTTTTTTTATCTTGCCATTACACTGAAATTATGTTATCTAATTTGTATTATAATATAATATAATCTAATTTGTATGTTACATACTATACCAATTTTCGGTTGAGCCATAGTGGCACATTTTAAAACCAAATAATAGACAAGTTAATGGAAAAAAGCACATAAAATATATAAAGAATGCCACAAATGGTTGAAACAATTGCAGCATGCAGTCTGGCACTTGTTACTGTGAGAAATAATGGAGATGGTCGGTGTCATAAAAGTATTGGCACCTGCACATTGCAATATGATGTCCCGCTATTAATATTTTATTGTCATAATACCCAGTCCCTTCATATAAAGTCCTACCTTTGAGCGATCGAGAGAGAGAATGGGAGATATAATGTGCTCTACTGATCCTAGAACAAAGAGAGCTCCTGAACCTGATGTTTGAATGGACTATCTCGGAAGGGATTTTTGCCTGTGTCATCCTGGTCCTGTCAAGCGAGCTGAATGTAAACATGAGTAGATGTCATGGAGAAAGATCAGCCGAATACACAGTTTGGTTTAAAGCTTGACAGTGAGGGGCTTATTCACTGTAGATGGCACAGCTGACCTGCAATGCTGTGTGTACTGACTATCTTATACTCTGATATTTGCCTATGCGTAATATTATGATTCGAATCGGTTTATCATTCTACGCTGGGACATATTAGCCATGCTTTGATTTTTTTTTCTTTTTTTCCGTGAGTTCCTATCAGATTCACCGGTTTGAAGTCTTGCATTCTACAGATTATTATTGGCTAAGCTTTTTACAAATTCCTGAAAGGTTTATTCATACTTTCATTTGTAGTCATTCTGTGCGTTGGAATTGTTGTCCCATCTCCTCTTTGTCTCTGTCTTGTCTTTTAGTACCATGTAAGTTCCGAACCACACAACATTTGGCGGTTTTGTGCCCTGGTTTTTAGCGCCCTGGCATTAAAAAATCCTAAGCCCCAATTCGGAGCCCTTTTGATTTCAGTCAGGACTTCCAAAAAAGCACCACCACTGTTAGGCCAAGCAGATGGAGCCTTTCAGCTCAATGATGCACTGACGGCATGCAGAAAAAAATAGGGCCGGCAGAAGGAGGAATGAGGAAGAGATTGAGGAAAATCAGGATGTCTACGGAAGACTGACAGAGAAAGCCTGTTATATCAGTTTGCTTACTCTCGATAGGTCCAGTAGTGCGAGTCCATTAATACGTACTGTCTGGATTTCAGCAACTGTTCTTTTTATTAAGAAATATTCTGTGATTTATCGTTAGACCAGGAAAGCTTTGTTTAACTAGACTGCAGCAAGCTGATCAAACATTCAAAACGTCGTGTACATCGCTGTAGAAACCCTAAAAATCATTGTGTCACAAACACAGATTCTTTTCCTGGAGATCTGTCACGATGTTTTTTTTTGTTTGTGTTTTTTTTTTTTCCAACCAGGCTTCTAACTCGCAGTGCTTGGAAGTAGGAACTAGCACAGGAGGCAGGATATGTCAGAATATGGGCTGA
>JAQQZR010000003.1:9263711-9291598 GCA_030068235.1 Notoglanidium macrostoma
CCAACCAGGCTTCTAACTCGCAGTGCTTGGAAGTAGGAACTAGCACAGGAGGCAGGATATGTCAGAATATGGGCTGAGGAAAAACAACCACCGCTTCTCATTTTTTTAATTGCACGCCTTCATTTTCTTTCCTTGCTTCCCTTCGTCGCCTCTTAACTGCTTCCTCTGAGCCAGGAAAGGGTGCAAGAAAAGATAAAAACATATTTGCCAAATGAGAAATCCTCGCTCGCTGAAGCATAACTTGTATCATGCTGACAGTGTAATGGATCATCATCTACATAACATAGAATAAACACTGCGTTAACCTTCATCGTTATTGCACATGTACGTCACGTGTTGATAATGTCGAAACAGCATTTTATTATTACATATTTATTTTGTTAGTTATATTGTTATTTATGTTAATATGACTTTTAAAGCAAGGCTAGCTTAAATTGACATGACTGGTATGGTTTTAATTGTACCCATTGCTTACTTGATTCGGATTATATGTATATATATATATATAATATATATATATATATATATACGTAATGCTTCTTATCATTAAAAAAAGCAGAAAGCAGTAACAATGATAAAACATTCAAGACCATTCAAATGACATATGTGCTTTCATGGTTATTTCCAAAATTGATTTGAACTAATGGGTTGCGCTGCTATTATATGTTAATCTTGTTTGCAATTGATTATATAACAAACATATGACCGTTGAAAAGCAGTATATTTATACTATTTTATTTATGGACTAGGTAGAGTTTTAGACCCTGAAGTATCAACACTGTTCAATATTTTCACACAGCTTCTGATCACTCAGAGTGACGCGCTGTATTAAAGTTATATTGGAGAAGTTTCCTCAGGCAAAGCACAGGTGTGATTTTGAAGAATAGTGGCTGATGATTAATCAGTGTAAATTTATGAGTACGTAGAAGGGCACGCGGAGAGCGCAGGCAACTGTCAACTCGTCTACGATGTGCGAATCTGCAACCACAACCACTTCATGTCTGGAAGTATTTCCAATGGAGTGATTGTATTAATGCATTGGCTGGGATATTGTCACTACAGAAGTTTACTGACATTTACTGGATTTTACCACGTTTGGCATTGTTGAGCACAGACAATGCAGTATGTCACAACGTTAGCGAAATCGAAAAGTTCCTGAGGCCGCCTTGTAACTCAGATCCACTCCAAAATGTAACGGGTTCTTCCTTGGTCCATGCTATGTCCCGCCACCAAGTCGCATGGAAATCGGTTCAGTCGGCTTTGTGCAATCCTGCTAAAATGCAAACAAACAAACAAACAATCTGAGAACAACCTCTATTGGTCAAAATGCATCTTCAGTTGCTACCGAATTACCAATTTCACTTAAAGAAAATGCAAACAATTACAGTACTATTCTTTTCACTTGCGACAAGGTTCTTTGCTGAATGGATGCTAGACAGTTCATACAGTATTGGTTGCCTTTTTTTTGTGGCCTAGCATTTCTTTTGTGCTCCACTGTTTGAAAGTGTGAGCTGTGCAGCTGGCCAGCCTCAAACTAAGCTTTTACCTTTATGGATGTTAAATGATATATCATTATAGAGGGATGGCAATTTGAATTTTTTTCCCTACATTGATGTCTATAAAAGCCAGTCTTTGAGTACTCGCCATTTGTTCTCGACTTTCTCATACATTATACTGCCACTCGAATATTGCAATATTGATTGCTCTCTGTTAGATGGCTTTGTCGGGGAAAATTTATGACTTTTCCAATGATGGTTCCATTTGAAAAGCCATTTCCAAACTTCCTTCTAATATGTGTGTGGTCTCTGGTCTTGACATACAGGCCATGAGGGAGCGAACAGAGAAGCTTCCACTAGAAATGAGAATAAGGTGCTTCATTGTTTAGAGTCTGGTCGAGATACATGGTGGTGATTAGCCTTGACGTTTCAGTCTGGCAGATTTAAAGCCAACATTAAGAAGTAATGCAATGTGTATTGACGCAAAGAGGCACATTATTTGCTAAACATAATGGTATGATATTACGGATTCGAGTAGAAACTTTTGAGCAAAAGCCACACAGGAACACAGTGAATGAGATCTATAAGGAAAATGGGTTTTATAGTGTAGTTTTCACTTTATGAGACAAGCACAGCCTGGGTACGGCTATCGGTTCAGAGTCTGCTGTGAGAGACAGATGTTGTTGTCACGCAGGACATTTTAGCACTTTCATGGCACGACCCTGTGAGAGTAAATCCAAGCCAGAGGAGCTGATGGAGAAGGCTGTGCCACCCTTAATCTCACACAGGACCGCTGCTAAGCAAGTTTAGCGGAGAAAAGCAGGCTTGACAGCTCTGAATTTTGGAAAAGGTTTCAGGGGTTTGACACAGTCGGGTAATTACTGAACTTGGGTATGTTCGCAGCGCAGATCGTTTGATGGTCGAGGCTTCTGGTCCACTTGGGCATTCATATTACATTTGACTCACAGAATGTTTATTCTTCATAATTTGGTTTCGTCTTAGGAGAACGTTTGAGGTTGAAATGAGTAATTCACATGTACAGTGTACCATTTGGATAGACCGAAAATGATCCAGATATCGACGCTTGCGTGGAATGGCGCAATGTTTAGCATATTATTACCACACCACCTATTGCATCACCTTCTCTGCATGTACACAGTCGGTGCTGAATGAATGCAGGATATGCACAGGAGCCCCATGCGTAGGAATAGATCAAAGTAACTATAATCCCAGCCTTAATTATATAATAACTACTACTCATAAATAGGATTCTAGCAGCCCTTGAAATTTGCACAGTGTTAGTAAGTTATGGGCGTTTTTTCGCGCCAAAAAGTTTCAAATAAAGTGTCTTAGACGTATCGCATGTTCTGGGCAGATGTGCACTTAGTTCATAGCGTATGCATGACAGATGGCACAACATGGTGCAAACTATGCTTAACTATGCTTAAATGTCATGCCGCCTTTTTGGCACTATACAATGCAGACCCATTCATGACTGAAATATGTGCAAGTGTCAGGCTGGCTTAGGAAGAAGGCATTCACCTTCAATCTTTATTGGTCACTATGCAAAATTTGTAATGGGAGGTGCTCTGGAAGTTAGCCACGCCCTCTCAATTAAAGGTGGAGCTACTGTATCTCTGACATGGTGGAACAAACGGTGCTGAATGCTCAGCAGCAGGAAAACTGTATTGTACTTGCGTTGCAAAAGCTGACAAAATGATGTGGGTAGCTGCTGAATAATTTCTAAAATGCATTCACACACGTTTCTTTATCATACAAGTGTTTTCATTCCATCCAGTCGAGTTAGCAGTTTAAAAAGCTTGCACCGGCCTCTTATTCTGACTATTTGTTTCCACTTTCTGCCTAATTCCTACGCCTTTATCTCCTCGTTATCAAAATGTCTTTAAAAAGTAAGTCGCGGTTTCCCATGAAATGAAATATAGTCTATTTCTTACAATGCTCAGTATGAAGAGACCATTGTGAATGTGAGACCATTTCATACGAAAGTAAGTGTAATGGATTATTATAATAATGAGATAATGGTGTAGGGATTAGGCAGAAAGTACAATTTGCCTGCATCCGATAGTCTCAAATGCTACGCTCACAGGCCGATTATTATATAAAAAAAAAAACCCCTACAGTTAAATTTCTTCATACTGAGTTATTTATGCAATAGATTACACTTATTTTCATTTGAAATTGCCGGTTTTTGGAAACGTTTTGCGAATGAAGAGATGATGGTGCTTGAAATTGTGTGTGATATTAGTACTCTGCATGCTGCCATCTACAGGCACAAGACTGTAAGGCCTGACGCTTTTAAGGTGGAGCAGAAACGCGGAATAAGCCACGGCCATAGCTAGCATTAGCTGTTTAGACCGGATGCAATGAAGACACTTGGACGATAAAGAAATGTGTGTGAATACATCTACATACTATTCAGTGGCCACTCATATCATTTTTGTCTGCTTTATGATGCGACTACAACGCAGTTCCCGTGCTGAGCGTTCGGCTCCATTCATCCGGCCATCTCAAAGGCAGCACCATGTTTAATTGAGTGGGTGTGGCTAACTTTCAGAGCACCTCCCACTCCAAAATCAAGCAGAAGGAGAAGAAATGATGCACGTCTGATTTTAAGTATAATAGCTTGCGCTGTCATTCGTATTCTGTCATTGAAGAAAACCTATAATATGTTGTTAGATAGTAAATATTAGTGCTAGGATTGGAGAATTTGTTGCTTTGTAATCTCCTTCGTCATGTTATAAATGTTTTAAGCCATCATGGCACGATTGTAGGTGGTGCTGGATTTTCCTTTATTCAGCAGGTTAAAGCTGCAGCTGTTTAGTTATTTTGCTTCTCACACTCATCCATATTGACTTTCTATTTTCCATTTGTGAGAATAGATGGATAGGCCTGGTGCAAAAGCTACTTAAGAATACAGATTGAACTCCCAATCTGAATGACTCACATAAGCTTCTGAGGCTGTGTTCGACCAGTCTCTGGCGATGCGAGCTTCGCTAGGCCTTGGTTTTTACAACTTTTGATGTTCAGAAGGCAATAACAGAGCTTGAAGGCAGTTGGCGAGCAGATCTATCATAACACATAGTAGTTATTTATCTGTACCGCTTCTGTGTTTTACATCCAGTGTCCTTGCCAACTTTAAGGTGAGATGCCGAGATATTTACGATTGTTCCGCCGCGTTGCTTGTCTGCCGTTTTAAGAGCGCTTCCTGGGCTTAAACATCCTTGGACAAACTGATAATGCTCCTCTTCAGTAGGAAATCACATATCTGTTCTGCCTCACATCTGTGCGTGCCTTTGGAAAAATCTGCAGAGGTATATTCAAATCAAAGGCCAGATAATCACCTGCCTTTTGTTTATAGAGACGATAGGACAACGGGTAGAGCACATCGGGGAGTTGCGTATTATGTGCAGAACTCAGCAGAGCTGGGACGGGGAGGGATTAGTGATGCAGTTAGCCATGATGGCAATGCCAGGCATACTGTATTCGGGAATTTCACATGCATTTTAAGGAGGGTTTAATTATTCATAGTGATAAAGCACAAAAGCAGTTTCAAGGATTAGGTGTTGGAGAATGAATCTCTATGCCAACCGGCTTTGATCAGGCATATTTTCTTTGTGCCAGGGCCGTTTCGGTGGCCACAAGGTGGACAGAATATATTTAGCTGCTAAAGTGCAGCACTGAGCTCAGTTTTCATGCATATGCGACGTGCATTCTTTGGAAAGCCTGCTGAGGCTGATCTGCGGAGCATCCAGACTGCAAACCTGCCAGTGAAAATGAGGGTTGGTTTTTTTTTTTTAGGATTATTATGTGACTCCTGGTTTACTCAATAGCTCATTTTTGTTGCTAAAACCACTTTGTGCGCACATAGCAGATCATTTTCACTCCTGGTAATTAGGGATCAAGCAGCAATGGTTTATAGACACCTGATTCTGATTTTATGTTCGCATTAGGCGGCCAAGCGCCATATACCTCTTGTATTGTCTTCTTCTTCTTCTTCTTGCACATCCCGACCACTTTTTTGTCCCACTTCTTCTACTCATCATCCCGTGCATGAATAGTGTGCTCGTATACAGCTTTTGGCAAGACACACACGTTGTCTCGTTTTCCTGTCATTTCTTCCCCCAATGAAATGAATGACGTTTCGAAAGCCCCCTGCTCGGTCATGTTTCATCAGAGCGCCACCTAACGTAACGACGCCTCAGACCAACTCATCCAGCACATTCATGAAATCAGACCTGCTCCGCTCAGTCATCTTTTTCTTGCTTTTGTCCATCTTTTTTTCTCCCATTGATGGCAATGCATTTTTGGCAATTCATATTATTCTTTTTCCTTTGAGTGTTCTTGACGTAACGTATTTATGATTTGCCAAACAGGATGCCGGGCATTTTGAGTTTTAACAAAAGCTGCTTTTCTCCTGCAAATTTTGTCCAATCATGAAATTCGGATCACAGCATTGTGAATCCAACTAACTGCCAAACAGGAAATAGGACCATTTCTCAGCAACACTGTAATGTATTGACATCAAACTTGGCACATATGTTTAACAGCATGACATAATGGTATCCACCAGACAATATCAAGATTATTGATTTCTCTTTCACCATTTGTGGAATCCTGAGCAAGGCCCTACTGGCCGGAATAATAGATTGGGAAACTATTTATCACGCCATGGTCTTGTGTTTGCATCTCATCTCATCCTAGCCAGCAAATTTCAAGGCAACTTTAAGCAGCGTCTCTTTACTTGCCACTAAGGTGCACTAGGTGCCTGTTTGAAGGTCCACAAGGCTGAATTTTGTAATATAAGCACATACAAAGAAAGCAAAAGAGCAGACCGGTCCCCTGCTGTTTGTACCAATCGCATTGGCATTTGGCGCCACGTGTTTGGCCCGGCCTCATGGGGGAAAGGCAGGTTACAGTGAGGTTGCCATGGCAAATGCAGCACCTCAACCTACTTGAAAATTAGTGGCTCCTGTTTCTTCACCTCCTCGCATAATTAGGTGGTTTCTGAGCAGAAACTGCTTCTTCGCCAACGTGGGTGGCCTGCTGAGTTCAGGATCCGCAGAGCATTGCTGTTGCAACCAGGCTGAAAGGCCACGTCCCAGGAGAGACAGTCCGTCTGGAGTCTGGAGAGGATGCAAGAGCGTGCATTTCGTGTGTGCGCGAGTGGATGTGTGTGAGTAACTATAGGGTGCTGATGCTGCGGTCTAGTCCAGCTTTGACTCCAGACGACAAGTAAAGGGCAAAACAGTCAACTTCAATCAAACAGAAATAAGTTTTCTGTTCAGATTTTTCCAAGCGGTGAGATTTCTGTTTACCAAGCCGTCTCTATGGCTCAGCGCTTGTGTAAGTGCAACGGATGAGAATGAATTACAGCAGGCTGGCTTAATTAAGCACAGCCAGCCACAGGCCGACCTTTCCCTGTAAGACAAACGCGCTCTCTTTGCATAGCTGTGCATAGGTATGGAAATGTGGAACGGTCTCTGCTACGTGTGACTTCCAGCACTTTTTTAGAGGGCGTCGACGCCGAGAAACAACGCATTCATTACTTAAAGCAGTTTTGGGCACAAGGTGAAACGTTCATCATGAATGAATGATGGATTTAATTGGGGGGGGGGGGGGGAAAGCTTGTCTTACGTGCCTGTCGTAATATAGTTATGACAGGGTATTTGACATGAATTTGGCTCCGTTTGTGAACGGCTCATTTTGATTTGTCCACGGTACTTGATTGTGACCCTACAAAATGTGTGATGAAAGGAAGCTCCGTAGCAACAAGATGTCAATTCTGATTATTTCTTAATTGTCCTAATTGTCAATGATCTGCATCAACACGTGATTGTTAAGTACATTTCCCTTTTTAGCTCTGTTTTAACGCGGCTAGACGAGGCATGGCTGATGAGACTAGACTGATAAGCTGAGCTCATCGCAGTAATGTTCCTTAAGTGCTCATTTTTCAGCATGTGGGAGAACAACATCGAATGTTAATCACACTTTATTGGGGCCACTGCCGGGATTCAACTCTCCATGACAAAATGAAGGGAAGAGACAATGAGTCTTAAATGTGGAAATTGAAAGCCCATGTAAGAAGCCCAAGCACTGTTGTTCTGTTTAAGCACAAGCAGTAGGTCCCTGTAAAGTAGACCACATCAGGTGTTCCCGTCTGTGTAAAGGATTTGAGCGCTTTGCTGGTTGTGCTGTTAGTGCAGGATCCATTGTATTGCGAATGGCATTTTATTTTTGTCTGTGTGCTGTGTTGTATGAAAGAACGGCGGTGGTGTGATCATGCCGCATGTGAACATTAAACAAACAGACTAATGAGCTGAACTTCGTCTGAGTCAGTGTTTGAGTTTGGAGGAACTTTATGTACTGGGTTTGATTAAGACTTGAAAAGTGAGAAGCGATTTCGAAGCGAATTCACGAAATGCGATGAAGCGACACCGATCATCTCATGCGGATTCCATTCTCATGCAGTTTTGCGCAAAATAGAAGCAATTTATTAAAAAAAAGTCCGACCGAACCCAGCTGTCTGTTTCCGCTACGCGATTAAAGCTGGGTTCTCTCCTCTCGTGGTAGTTTTCCGCTCTCGCAGTTGCTCTCGCAGAGCTCTCGTTTTTTCAGAAAAACAAAAAATGTTTCTTCCCATTTCAGTTTCGCAAAAACATTGCTTTGTCAAATTGTCTGAAAAACCGCATGCGAGCATAAAAATGTTGCTGGCGTATTTGTATGTTTTTTTTTTTTTTTTTTTTTTTTTATTCGTGCGTCTCCGTCACTCGTGTGCAATTTCAGACTGCGCGTTTTGAATGGAAACCTGCCTTAAGATGCACGAAATTTCACGCTATATAGATTTATCTAACCTGCCAGGCGGTGGCGGACTGCCCGTCCGGGGCACCGGGACGTTTCCTGGTGGTCTGGCCTGACGTGAGCATTCAACTGGCCGGGCGTCAGCAAACAAAGCAAATAATGAGTCTCTCAATCACTGGTCTCTGTTCTTTCGATAGTGCTTTTGGAGCAATATCGAAATTATGTCCCCATGTACCAATCTTCCCGAGCCACTGATAAAAAGTCTCTGCTGACGCCAGCTCTCACAAGTCGCCCTGCGAAATGTAAGGTTCGGGGTCTAAGAAAAGGAAAAGAGGAGCAGAGAGGGAGCGAATAAAAAAACAAAAAAAAAGATTTTCCATTGTTGTTTTCGCGATGGAAGACTAGTGACCTAGCGTGGAATGGATTGCGGGCTCAAACGAAGAATAAGGAGTGATAAAGCATGTTGCGCAATATTAGACAACGGCAAGCTATCATGATCTTATACGTTATAAAACGTTCCGACGTCTCTCATGAACAAGATGGCAGTGAGTCACTGGGTCGCCTGCTTTACTAGTGGAGCCAGCTCTCTGCTCACTGTGCAGTAGATATGCAATGCCTGTCTGTCTTGCTGTTTGATTTATTGACACGGCCGCTCTGTCATCACTGAGCATCGTAATCTAGAACGTTAGGCTTACTTCTTGTAGTTCGTGTTAAATTTCAGTGTGTGCGTGAGATTTTGATACTTTAAAACATGATGTTTGAATATAAAGGTAATCCGTTTGACCATTTCAGCACATCTCAGTCTTTAAAAAGAAAAGTCTAAGCCAGTTGTGTTGTGCGTGTAGCGTTGGACATTTGTGTGTGCCAGTACTGGTGGATTCATAGGGTTCACACTAGGCATAGCTGTAGGCAGACCACTTGTCAGTCTGTCCCTGACGTTTACATTTTGGATTCTATCCGGATCATTTTCCTCTCAAATGAGCACAGCAGCCACATTTATAACTAGTACCCGTTACATCATCATATAGGGTTGTAAAAGTTTTCTGTCCCAGTCCACCCCTGAGGCGAACAAAAAACCGAATGAAATACATTTTTAAGATGAGTTTGACGATGCTTTCAAATTGTATTTTATTTTTATTTATATTTTATCGTCTTGTTGTCCAGCCCTGCGTCATGTTGTGGGACGGATATACTTTTCTGTCGACTGTTAATCGTATTCACTACTCATTTCTAAAAAGTTTGCATCAGCAAAGTCTCTGTCTTGAGAAGTGATTAAAAAGGAAACACCCCTCCCTGATTGCTGTTTCTTTTCAAAACGACTGGATGTGTTTCCAGCTGTGAGCCCCGGCACGCGTTTAAACCCTGCCTCTCGGATGACGGCCTCAGGAAGGGGGGAGACAGACGGATTTTATCCACGCGTCAGATCGTTTGCATGCTTTTTTGTGATGTTATGTGTTACATATGTGTCTTGTTTTAAGTTCTCTCTGGTGTGTTTGTGTTTGTGTGTGTGTGTGTGTGTGTGTGATTCTCAGGTCCTCCGCTGCATTGCTCCTCTGGCTCCTCCTCCCCCGTCGCCTCCCCCTACCCGCCCCCTGCCCACGCAGCCAGTGAGAGCCAGGGAAGGTTGCTAGGTAACAGCGGGCCTCGGGCCGACCCCGACTCTGAGTCGGAGGATGAGTTTGGCCCTGCTTCTTCGTTCTTAGTTAAGACCGGCTCAGGGAACGTGAGCGTGTGCGCCCCTGGCTCTGCGGCCGCCGACGGTGAGTGCTTCACACGCAGGCTCTGGCAGCACCTGCGGCTCTTTTTAGTACATTTGCATCCTAGTTATGTGCATTGCTCTTATCTACACTTGTTGTATTGTGTTGTCTGCTACACCATGGTCCTGGAGGCACAATATTTTGTCCTCCTGTATTGTGCATGTATATGGATGGGATGACAAAAGACATTGACTCAACTTGGCACTTTGTAGCTCCAGTCGCTCACCCGAGGCGAAAACACTTTGCTGTTTTAAGCTGCAGTTTAAGATGAGTCAAGTGTCAATGGGAGAATTTTTTATTTTATTTATTTTTTTATTTTTTTTATTTTTTTATTGCCTGAGGTTTTTGCTAAGGCCCACAGGGGAGCGTAGTCCATATTTTAAGAGACTACACACCTTTAAAGAGGATTCAGCACAAAGAGATGCCAAGCACTTTAAAGTAAGCTTACAGGAAAAAAAAAAGAAAAAAAAAAAAGTACCTGTTACTCACGGGCTCTATGAATACGGTTAAACATCTGAGAACATTTTTTTGGGCTCCACAAATTCTCGAGTTCCTCGTTTTCATCCTCGATCCTAGCCATTTCATTTCTCCAATTTAAATTCCCATCACAAAGGTGTTCTTTTTTTGCACAGCAGCATATTGAAGCTCATTTTGAGAACGTGATTAACTGGAAATGTCTCGCAAAGGTTTTTTTTCTTTTCCAACAAACGTCTTATTCCTCCAATTGTTTCCGACGTGCCGGAACGCTTGACTCCTATTGTTGGATCTCTCCTGTTTAGCGCTGACCTCAGCAAGTCTTGCTTGATTGCCCTTGTCATGGTAGATTTCATCCTGTGTCGCGAGTGTTGGCGTGGTCCACAACAGCTTCACGGTTGGAAGGTCTAGCAATTTGCAGGCGTCCCGAAGTTCAGATATCTTTAGCAGAGGTTCCTAGTTCCTAGTTAGTTTGTTTTTATGGCTTGTTAATAATTAGGAGATGTAAAGAACTGTAAGGGAGTAATTAATTGATAACATGACTAAAGCAAGAGGCAGACCGTAAAATGTAAAACAAACATGAAGGACGGAGGGAATATAGCGTTATATTGGACGTCTGCGTCTTTGTGATGTGATGTCATGCTAATTGGCAATGACAGCTTTCTTTCATTGCCGTGTTAGAGTTAAATATTGGCACTACCCCTTCAAGAGTTGTGAAATTCCTTCTTGGCTGCTTAACTACTAAATTATGACTAAATTATATTAAATATCATCAATCATAAATAAATCGTTTCGCAGCTCTAAGTAAGGCGTTTCGAAAGCCGACTAGTGAGCAAAATTCAGAAATGAGCACCAGAGTTGGAAAAAAATAAAAAATAAAAGTTTGATAGAAAAGCATTCAAGAGAGATCAAGAAATCTGTTACACGGCAGTTAGCACGTCCCCCATCATTTTATTCTCTCTCAGATAACAAGTCCTTTTTGGTGATATTTTAGATTCAAGCAACTGATACACATTTAAGCACCGCATAGTGATGCGCACTGATTGCTCTAATGATCAGTCCGATGTGGGACTCCGCACTAACGAGCTGTTAATCAGAAGCGAGGTCCTGGATGGTAAATCAGGTGTCCATTGATATTCAGGTTGTACTGATTTAGTTTCTGAAGTCTTTTAAAGAGTCGTGCAAATGTGTGCAATATGTTCTATGCACAAAAGCAGAAAAGAAGAAAAGATAAAACATGAATAGTTCTGTGGTTATTTGAAGTTCTGTTTTTCTGAAATCTGTGTTTATTGCTGATAAGGCTGTAAATCATTAGGTCAAGGCCGGCCAATATGCTTCTAACTCTTGCTTCTGGCTAACATTAGGTACGGCTTTGGAACAGTGCACCGAAATGAGAGTAGACATGGCGAGAAGAGCAAAAACAAACAAATAAATAAATAAAAACGTCAGGGATTATTATCTCTACGAATGTCCATCGCAAGTCAGTTTAAGTCATGTTCAGTGCGAAATCTCCAAGTGGTCCTTGGAAAGCGTTTCGCCACCATCGTTCAACACGATCGCTGATATTTTTTGCGATGATCCTCTTCTCGCCGTGTCAGAGTCGTTTTCAAAGCCCTATCTAAAGCTAGGTCAATGCGAGAGTCATAGTCGCATAGGCGTGCTAATGACGTAGAGCTCTATGAGTGACAAATTCTCCGACGATCGGAGAGCCGTTCGTGATTTTCTTTTTTTCTTTTTTCTTTTGTTTCCCCCCGTCTACTAACACAAATATAGAATGTTGGAAAAGCACACATGCCGCTCTCCTGACTTTTATTTCTTTCAAATACTTTACTGGAGTACATGGACAAACATTATTTTGGATGTTTGCGGATACACGGTTTTTTTATTTTGGATATAACACCAGTATCGGTGTTCTGAGTATCATGCAATAATGGAAATTGATGCGCTATTGAGCTCCTCTGACTGGACGTTTCTGTTACCGAGTTATATGAAACATGAGAGATGTTGTGATGGTGAATTTAACACAAGTTGAGTTGCTATGCACGATCATAGCATCAGGAATCAGAAAAGATGTCAAATATGATCCAGAGATTTCAGCCAGTAGTGGTATTGGACTTCCTTGTTAATTCACGGACAGAAACACTGTGTATACGTGTATAACATTTGAACAGTGGCTTTTCTGATTAGACTGCGCGCCCTGAGAGCACGCACACTCAGAAGTAGATATGAGAGCGTGAATGACTGTAAGCACTTGCTATCTCCCAAAGGCCCTTTGATGCAGCATAACAAAAAATGCTCTAAATAATAGATCAACTTTACCAGTTAACTACCCAAAGGCTTGCACTTGCATCAAGTTTTCCAGCCATCTGTCAGCACATTAGATGCTTATGTGTGGTTTCTGCTTTCTCCACAAACAAACCCTTGGTCATCTAGCAAACAACTGCGATGAAGTGACTCGCCAGTTTGCGAATCGGGCTTCGTCTCTTTGTCACGCAGCCGTGATTTGCATCAGTTATATAAGTTACCCTGAGGCTGACAGTGAGGGGTAGCACAAGCACCAAGGAATCACCCTCTTTGCCTGCGAGCTATGTGAAGCACCATGCGGCTCTGTTTGACTGAAACAAAAGCGCGTGCGATAGCAAGCGTTAGCATGCTGGAAGTAAGTGTAACATAACGGAAGGCTTCTTGTCAAGGATCAGTTGTGTTGCATTGCTCCGTCGTTGATATAGTAGCTGATCCGGAGCTGCTTTTTCAGATTTCCCTTGGCAATTCAGTCATCAGCGGTCTCACCTACTTCCTATTACCTGCAAATAAATGACAAGCAATAAATGAAGGATATTCTTCAGAGAGGACTTTGTCATTTTTCATTGCTCGGCTGCGGTTATTGGCAAATCCGTGACAGGACAAGAAGCCAATTACACTATAAAAGACATGTCACTGTTTATTCACTTACACCACGTAATGAGTCGCCGAAGCCAAATTCCCTCCTATCACCTGTTTACAGTGTGGCGTTAAATATCACATATGGATCTTTTGTACTCGTACCTCAGCCCTGCCACCGCCCCCATTAAATTAATTCCCCTTCTTTTAATGAACAGGTGTCATCACGTTCATTTTGAACGGCCATTATGAGCATTAATCATAGCTCAGGATAGCACGCTGAGTTAATTAGCTCAGTTAATATAGAAACACTGGCCATATGTTTCTAACCCTTTCCGATCCACCATCCCCCTTTCTATCACGTCGTCACCATGTCAGGAAATGAACCCGAGCACATTAGACCACATTAGTACGGTTCACTGTTTTGACTGGCCTCCCCGTGTAGGTTATCAGAGCAAGACAAAAAAAAAAAAAAAAAGAGGGAGAGAACGACGGAGCGAGAGATGACGGGAACAGCGTGCACGTGACGTGCAAATCCACATTGTCACGCCTCGTGTAAAATGATAAGGGAGGACGGAGCCAGAACTGCGCTGCGCGGCGCTGATATGATTCCGTGTCCATCTTTTGAAATCGGCTCTATTATGTAGTTACAGAAATGTGATCTTGCGCTGAGATGCGGGCTAAAAAGGCTTAGCTCAGGGTTTCAGAGTGTGTTATTTTCCGAGCTATTTGCTATTCCTGTCAGTCGGATGAGAGAGAATTATACACGAGGACATGGCAAAGACAATCTCGGAATCCGGGTATCAAAGAGTAGAGCATCAAGTCTAACAACAGGGCATCAAATTATTCAGCCTCGCGTATAACTGAAACGGAGCAAACAGCTCAGATTAGGAACTGAGAAATTAAAACATCTTGCCACAGGGGCTGGCGTAAAATGTCTAATTCACTGCTGTTCTAACACCCATCAGGCTGACTGGTGTGCTAACTTTCTTCCTCTAATAAGCCACGATGCATGAAATAAAAAGTACTGCTTGTACTTAGATGCGTTTACGGCTTCATTTTGTTCATCGACATTAAATCTTAGAGCTACCCTGGGCACGGGAACAGAAAGAAAAGCACAGAAAGGGGAAAAAGATCCCATTCGGAATGCTCGCTAACCTGCATTAAGGCCAATGAGGTGAACTCACTGACGCTTGAGCTACTTTATTGAGCGTGTGTTGCACCGCGGCCTCTGGGTTTGTGTCCGGCGCCCGGATCCTGGAGAGACTGTTAAATCAGGGTGTGGACTCCCTGCTGAGCTGCTGTTCTCCAGATCTGGGGCTCTGCTTTCAACCCCACCATACTGTTGTTTGCATCTTTTGGTATGAAGCAGCATGGGGTTTGGCCACAGTGGGCTGCTAATTGAGTATGGTTCTCCTCTGTAAAGGCCAATTCAACACGCCTTTGCAGCTGACCGGGCAGGAATGAGCGGCGGGGAACGAAGCCGCCAGGTCGTCCTTCATGCCTGCATTCAGATGAGCCGAGCTTCGTTTGGAACTCACTTTATCACGGGCCGCTTCCCCGCCGCCAGCGCGGAGGGAGCGAATGGGGTTCAAAGAGGTCACCGCGGAACGGGTTTTCCGCAGGAGATACTTTGATATTAAAATATGGATGAAGAAATGGTGAGTTAATGAGCAGCACATGGCAAAGTGTGAATTTGGAAAAGGATTTTACTAGTTGGTATTCCATTGATGGTGGCCTTCTCCTGAGACTTCACTCTCTTAAGAGGTTTATGGCCGTACAGAAGTGCAGTGCGACCAGCCAACAGGACGGTGACACCGGACCACGCATCCGATAGCGTGTCTGGCTGAAATGAGCGTACTTTGACCAGGTTTTGATGCAGCGTAGTCCGTCCGTCTGAAGTTACCATGGCGATCACAAAAGAGGCGATCGAAGCCATCTGTGCATCTCAGCATCACATCCATCTTCGGGACCTTTCAGGATACATGAGATACGTCAGGCATGTTGATCACGGTTGAGATGTGAGTGGTTTTGATAATTGTTACAGTTAAAAAGAAGAGGGAATACTTTTGTGGCAATTCATTCTACATTGCTTTTGTACGATACATATATACAGACACCTGTCTCACTCTTCCTCCGGATATGACAGCTTTCATGTGCTGATATGAAACTTGAGCGTGGCATCCATCCTGTGCTCCCTTCCCAAGCATGCTCGCCTTCAGACACAGCCCTGTGAAGACAGCGTCTGTTCCCCTGTGTCCTTCCTTCTTTGTCTCCCCTAATGGTGAGAAACAGTAGTTTGACTGGTGAGCAGAACTGAGAACAGTAGTGTTGAAACCAGAATTCCCCAGGCTTTGAATTAATCTCAGGGGAGACGTTTTTGCTCGTGCGCTTCTCTGTATCTAACATCTGGCAGCCGAGAAAATGTGTTCGTAGAAAAGCCACCGACATGGATGCTGTATTTGAGTAGACAAACACTATTAAGTTGGGGTTTGATGCTCCTGTGCTTAGCTGTAGGGGCTGCAGCAGTGGATTGCTTTTAATGATCTGTCTGGCTGGTGACTGTCTTTTGATTAATTCTGAATCACATCTCTTGATCTCTTGATCGGGTGTTCGGGGCATGTCGTGCCTTGTCAGGTGTGACCATCATTGGTGTAGGTTGTTATTTTTGAGCTTCAGGTTGATACACACTGCTCGTAGAGGGGACATCGGCTTCCTTTTTACCTCCTTATTAACAGCGGGGAAGTTCCGATGCACACATACGACACTGAAAGTTCCCGTCAAACTTTATGCCATTGAAGTATGAGCTCAGATAATCAGGCGCAGAAGATTTATCTGGACGATTGATCTCACGGCTTATCGATTATTTACAGGTTTGACGGTTTCCTATCAGCTGATGGTTAACTAACACTGCTGACTGAAACGAGCTGATTTTCTTTAGAGATTGATTTCAGACTAGTTTAACGGCTCTTTTGTTGCCTGACAATATCGAACACGGAATAGGCGCCTCTTATGTATTTCTTTCTTTCTTTATTCATTCATTCATTCATTCGTTCATTTACCCACGGAATATACACAGACTACAGTTTTCTTTTAGATTACACTTCTACAAAGGCTATGTATAATGCATTAATATGAATAACGACCTACGAATACCTTCCTAATGTTATAATGCATTATTCATGGTCTTTGTTGAAATAGCAAATGCACTACAGTTTACAGCACTGTTTATAAGGCATTAGTTTGCATAATATTTAATGCTGATTCTTATAATCCAGCTGATGGACTTTTCATTGATGAGAGAAGATTCACTTCTTTCAGAAGTCTTTATTCACAGCACCCAGACTTATGGACGGTAAATTTAAGGCAGTTTTGAAGACAATCGAAAATCTAAATCATCTTCAAATTTCTTTAGAACGTCTCTGATTTCTGTTGCTCTCTAAACTGTTTACTTTTCTCAGTGTTGCTGGTATTTCTTTACAAACCTGACGCGCAAAATGCCAAGAATTACATTTACATCTTCATGCCAGACCACCTTAGCTTTGTAAATTTTATTATTATTATTGAATTAGATTATTATTGAATGTAGAATTTTTTTTTTTACCCTCTAAATCAGATGCGTCATGCAACAGTCCTAGATTTTCCAAAAACAATTATATTTCTATGATTTTGCTCACCAGCATTAAATATTTTAGACCTGAAGGTTACCGTTTTTGTTTACATATACACTGAAAGATTATTTTTATTTTTTCAGTGTTTTATCCTTTTTTACTTTTGATATGCCTGCACATGCTTAATGAAATGAAAATTCATATGACATGCAATTTGTATATATAGTTTAGCCGTGAAAAAAATATGATTTTCTGCTAGTGTAAATCAATCAATCAATCAATCAATCAATAAATAATAATAATAATATTGTAACGAATAATAGCTAATCTGTTGTCATTCGAACATTATTGGGAAAAAAGCCAGGTCTCATAATGTATCGTACGAAATGGGGCTGAGTAGAGTGAGGTCATCATGTAAATAATTCATAATACTGCAAGCCGTGAAGTGTAATGCGTTTCATTTTCATCATAATGTTATTTGTAGTGCCTTAAATATGCATTGTAACGTGAAAGGAATGCTCATTATAGTCCTTTACAGTTTATTACAGCGATGACCTTGATGAAAAGTGTTACCAGATAAGGAGAGCGTGGCAGCACGGCAGGACCCGTCAGATATCCTCTGGAAAAAAAATAAGGACAAATCCCGTTCTGACCAAAATTCTGCTTATGACGCGCTTCACACCGCTACGTTAAGAAAAAAAGAAATCATTTTTACCAGTAGGATGCAGGAATGTTTCTATTTGCTCATCAACCTCGCCTTGGCGTTCTGAACACATCGCGTTGGGTAGATAAGGAGCCGGTTTAACGAACAAACAGCTTGCTGAAGTAGATGTTGTAATTGATAGTGTGCTTTCCGCACGAAGTGAATGTCACGTGCCGAAGCGAGACAGATTTGATCGTCCGTGGATTTCATCCCTCATGTCATAACAAAATGCATGTAGTCACTGTGTAAACAGTAAATACCAGCAGACAGATTCTCAACAACATACATGCATCATTGCTTGCGCTGAAGGCATGGCAAAGGACAAATGCGTCAATTCTAGTCAAAATAATTGGAAGTCATGTCAACAGAACAAATCTCACTGAATTAATCAGTGATTATTTCAACACTGATGCAAGAGCAAACTGTAATCCTTTGAGTCAAGAGAGATGATGAGCTTCCTCATAATGGGTTGGATATTTACCTCAGGAGAAGAGACTAGAGATGCTGGTGTAGATCAGACGTTAAAGCTCTACTATGTAGGATTCAGATGATTGCAGCCAACTGAACGCCCCTCCTTTATTCTTCCCATCCCAAGCATATATCAGAACATACGGTGGCCGCCAGGTGTCCGTTTGTCCGTTCTGGGCTCCTGTAGCGTTGCCGCGCGGCAGCTCTGTGGAAGAAGACTTGCTTTATTTAGATATACTAAAGCGCTTGCTTGTTCTAAGCATGCGAAAACGCAACAATTTGTAGCTACACACTATAATAATAAATAGGTCATTATACACTAACGAGAACATACTTATGAATATTATATTGCATTCCTGCTAATAGATCCTACTAAATCACCTTTAACATGCTATAGCTTCACCTATGTCAAAGAGAAATAGATTTCAGACATGTCCCAGGATTTGTCACCATGCAGGAGGTTTATCCAGGCCGCTACGCAAATGTTTCTCATGATAGCCTCTCATTAACATGGTTTCCTTTTTTTTTTTTTTAACCGGTTATGAGACTTCTGTGTGCCATTTTTCTCCATCTACTTCCTCCATAACAGCTGCATGACACATTTGTTGTTTCATAATTACGAAACACTTTGATATCCTACAAACTGTCAGCTTGGATAATTAGGTGGAAATTACATTACATCTCGAGAGAATTTTTCCCCACCTTTATTCCTCCAGGCAAAGGAGTTTTCGCAAACAAGAGGCGGGGGTCTATTTTTAAGTTTGAAGCCGGGTCTGTCTCATTTCGGTTTCCTTTGCAGTTTGCCCGGTTTGTCTAACTATTGATCAGTCCCTCCGCACAGGTTTGAAGCGCTTTTGGACAGCGGCTGATTTATTTTTGCTGAATCATTGCTTCTTTTGTTGTGATTCGTATTGTCTCAAGGACTCGAATGTGCCTCAGCATTTGTGCTTTTCAATGAAAATAAAGCTCTTACTCTTGAATGCTGCATCAGCTGTTCTCATTCGCCGTCAGCTATTTTAAGAGACCCAAAGGCCGGCTCAAGAGCGAACGCATTGTGAACGCCTGACCAATGTTTAACGCCGGAAAGGTTTACTCATAATTGAATCATCTCTGTTTATTGGTATAAACGTCCTTGAGGACAGATTTGAAATGTATGGCCTTGAGTTTTAATATTCACCGCTTTATCTTTGCTAATTAAACCTAGATTGATTACACAATTGGCATTGTTGAGCAGATTTGTAAGAGGTTATGAGAAATATTTTCTCGGTATGTCATAACATATGCTGCAGAAATTTGGGATTTTTAAGCATACGCAAGCGTACGTGTTCATTTTAATCGTCGGCAGATAGATTCACGGACTTAATGATATCTGGAGTAATGGTGAATATCTCAATGTATTAGACATTTATACCTTAAAAGCAAGTGAAAACAACTAGCCTTCTGGTGCAGGAGGAAATAGCATCCACTTTCCTTCATCGCCTTCATTCTGTTTTGGTGCCGGTTTCATCAGGGTCATCGTCAGCTTGGCTCGGAGAGGCATCAGGCTCTGAGTAATCGGGAGCGTAGGATTGTGCGAACGTGAGTCTTTATGGATCCATCTGTCACTGCTCTCTGACAAACGATCCGAGCCTGCGCCTGGAATGAAGGGGAATAAAAAAGCAACTGGGTTTCTGTCTGTGACATATCCCATAATGATTCGAGACAAAAAAAAAAAAAAATGTGCCCACCGCACGCCATAAAGCGTACACTTCTTCATTTCGGGAAGGTGATTTATCATGACGTTAATTAATTAAAGCTGGGGTCATGCACTTACTATATTTGATATTCTCCTCACAATCGGGCACTTTCAATAGAATATCTGCTCCGAGGGAAAAGTCCAGAAACTTTCAGAGGTCTGTAAATGGAAAAAAGAGACTGATGTTCATGTCCTGAAGGACACGAGGTGTCTTGTCAATCTTGATACCTGTCAAAAGCGTTACATCTTGTTGCTTTTATTCAATGTGCAGGCAAACAACAATCAAAACGTGAAGCAAATGCGTAGTCACCACCGAGCAAGCGTCCGGTGTTAAGCGAACAACATGAACTGGGGCAGAATCCAAAAAATGCAAAAACCGAGTCAAGATCAAGTACAAGAACAGAATATCAAGACTTAGAACAAAGGCTTAGCAAAGTCAGAATCTCGTGCACTGAACAATATCTTGCTCTGTGTGTGTGTGTGCATGTGTGCGTGTGTGTGTGTGTGTGCAATCTTTAAATAGCGCTTTGGCTGTGATTGTGAACGCAGGTAGATATCCAGTGACTGTGAACGTGTCCCAGTCTGTGGTGTTGGGTTCTGCAGTCCATGGTTGTTGTCTGCAATGCACTCTGGGAAGAATAAGCCGGAAGCCTAGTCTGGAAGCGTAGTTTGATGCCCCATTTGACCCTGACATGACAATTGGAATGTCTAACCGCTACCAAAATTGCTATACCTTTATTACTCTCTCTCTCTCTCCCTCTCCGTGTCTCTCTGTTTCTGTATCTGTTGCCAACATAGTATGAATTATATTTGAGCCGTTGTTTTGGAGATGTCGCCAATGATAGTACTCTATGCCTGTAACTCTAGGGCAACATTTGACAGTCACGTTACACTTTTTGGTTGTAAACGGTACTTTTGCTAATAGCTGTACTCAGTCTGTATTGATGGCTGAATCATAAAAATACAAATGTGAAGTCTTTATAAGAAGCCATATGTTCTGTCGGGATGTCTTGCGATGATTAGGGCTTTGACATTTTTATGTGTGTGAAATGAACCGCCTTTAATTGTTATTGCACACAAGGTTCTCAGTGGCGTGCTATAGCTACGTAGATCCAGGGACACGGTCAGCATGTATGCAAACGTTGCTTTTTTTTAAATCCCAGATTAGGCTTGGACCATAATAGCTTCCACCCTGGTCTATGCTATCTAATGTCTGTTAGTTCCCTAAGCCCCATGACATGTAGTGACAGCAGGATACAAAAACAAAAGTTGCAACTCTGACAAGCCTCCTGGTGGCAGACTCTGACCTGTCGGACAGCACTTCATAATGGAAGCACACCGGCTGACTCTGGTAATTCAGCATACTTGATAATGACAGCTTGTCAGCAGTGCAGGTAGCTTATGCTGGATGGGAGGTTCAAGCTGCCAGCTGAGATGTGATGGTAGGAAGCCAAGCAGGCATAATGCTGCTCACATAGTTTTAGTGATGTGCATGTAACACTAGCTGCGAATCTGATGCCATACGGTAACATGGCTCAAATTTTATTCCTATATTTTGTTTAGCGAATCCCATAATATGCAGTAGAGTCATGTTAGGTTTCCTGAAAATGAACCACAAAGGGACTGTTTAACCAGATAGGCTCAAATACTCCTACTATAGAACGTGTGTCATCTTTTGCACACTTTTCTGGCCTCGAGTTTCAGGATCCTGAAGGTTGAAATCTGACTGCTTCTCCACACTTCCTTGTATTGTCATTTGTATGCCGAAGACACAATTAAACAAAAAATTTTTTTTTTCGGTTTTGAAGCTTTGTCTGAGGCAGTTAGTTGTGCGTGAACAAGATAATCTAGCATCTTTGGCAATGCGCTGCAGGAAATGGTTTGCGGCCCGTCAGTTAAATTGCTTCTCTTTCTCTCAAAAAAAAAAAAAAAAAAAAAAAGATAGATTTTGACCATCTTTACTGTCAAAACACACCCGACAGCGATCAGCATGGCTTGTGAGACGCTCATTATGTCTAAAGTCTGTAACTGAATAAATATTCTGACTTGTATATAAGATATAAGGATATATTCTTATTTATAAGGATATAAAAAAAAATGCACTACCTTTAAAATGGTAGGTAAGTGAATTGGGCGCACTGTGCCGACATTGCCGTTGAGGTTGATGAAGGAGAAAGTTTTCTACAGTGCGCAACGGATCAGTTTTGGATTTTTGCAGATGAGATTTCTCGCCACTGGAGACAAAACAAAAGTCCACCCACCCACACGCTTTTCCGTCTCGCACCCTAAACTGTTCTTTGTTTTTGCCTCTGGTGCAACCCAAAAACGTTGTAGAACAGAGGCTTTCCCTTTCTGAAGCTGTTTCAAGTGGAAATCCTGGAGGAAGCTAGAGCCCTTGAGAATACATTTTTACTAAGAGTGTACAGATTGTCGTGCGATGCTTGCAGGTTATAAAGCATTAATTTAACCTTACTCCTCCTCTCATTCCCTTTCTCTCCATCTCTCCTTTCCTCCCCCTCAGAGGGCTGTTATCAGAATCACTCGCGCCTGAGGACACCTCCACTCCCTCTCTCCCACTCGCACTCTCCCAGTCAGCACCATGGCACGTCTGTGGGCTCGCTGAGCCGGAGCAACTACACGCCACGCAGCAACGTCAGTCCAGCGCCCACCGACAGCACGGCGGCACCCGAGGGACCCTCCAGCGCCCCGGACTCTGGAAGTGCACAGGACAACTGGCTCCTCAACAGCAACATCCCCCTGGAGACCAGGTAGGACAGAGGATGAGGCTTTTTCCGAAAATGGCTAGTCTTACAGTAGAATAACAGAAACGTAACCCACCGAATGATGCCTTATAAGCCTGCATGTTATGAACTTCGGCCTTCCTATAGTGTAGGTGATTATCCCGAATCAGTTTATGTCATTGAGATTTTAATGAGCATAATTACACAGATGGAAGTACGAAAGACAGCATTTTCCGTAATCATAATTATACGTTAACTACCGTATAATTATAGTTTGTGTACTTTTTAAAGAAAGTTGTTCATGTGTTGGGAGGCCCATAGGCAGCAGTACAGTTTAGACAGTGAGGCACGGCACAATGTCAATCACATTAAAGGTTGTTTCGTGCACTTTTCCCTAATGAGGTCCAGGTGGAGCAGCGTCTCATCGGGTCACTTAGAAAATGTGCAGCAGAAGGCCACAATTAATCTGTATCGTGTGCATTCTGCAATGCCGTGAATGTCATGAGAAACAAGGGAAACAAGGGACAGGACCATTGGCTCATGTGTGGTGAGCCAGACTTGCCAGATTACAGCACTGAGGCGCCGTTGGCTCCGTGTGCCGAAGTCTCGCTTGGCGGTTACGACAACAGGCAAATGTTGACCAGGTTCACAGTTGTTATTGTGTATTTTGGATTATCAGTCCATGTGTGCGTCCTGCATCTGTGGATCAGTTTGCGTAGGACAGAGAACATGCGTCTATGTAGATATAACCTACCTCTGCTTTTAGAGCCAAGGGGTCAGTTTGACCGTTGAAAAATGCCTATTCTTATACGTAATAATGCACGATGTTTGCTTGGGACAAGGTCCAGGCTTGACGGTGTATGGGTCAAACAAAAAATACAAACTGTTTAAAACCTACAGTAACATGGATCATTCTACTTTGCATTTTCTGTGCATCGTTGTACTAAATGACATGTTTCTTTGCATATCCATGCTTTATCTGCTGCACATTGGTGTACAGCTCTAGTGCATCTGTACTGTTGCTCCAGCAGAGTGACCTTCAGTAAACTCCTGCTCAGACGGCTGTCATTGCCAGGGCAGCGAGCCAGCATGCAGCCAAACCATTTCACAAAAGAAAAGCACTGTTTTCCCCCTCTGCTTGAAATTTACAGAGCTTGATGTTCTTAAGCATAATATATAGGTCAGTGGATAATGGATCGGTAATTGCACCCGGGCACCTGTAGTGCAGCTCCCGCTCTCGCCTCCAAGAGCCCTGGGTCCTTGTTTATCTCCAATCGGCCTTTGCTCACGCTGCTTTAGGAGGGTCTCATATGAAACCGATCAGTCAAGTGCATTGAATGCTGATGACCGTCTACATCATTCTGCCCGCTCGTAATGCATGGCAAATATCAGAGCTGTCAGGTTAGGACTGAAGAGAGGCGGTGTTCAGATTCCCCTCTCACACACTTTGCTGTTTACAGGCCGCTTTGATCCGTTTAAGCTCTGTGAGCCATAGTCAGATTCGGTGCCTCAATATGTACATGGGGAAAGAAAAAGTATAAAATTATAAAAGAATGACAGTGTTTTTGTTAATTCCTTGTACTTTCCTGTAAGAAAAGGTGCCCATGCTTTGAATGATTAGTTGACCAAGCATTCATCTCCTAGGATTATTGCTCACAAGTCCATTCATAACCTTATCAGTAAGAAATCATTAGCAAGGTCTTCTATTATGATGCCCGCCATTTACCTCAAGGAACGAATCTATAAAGAATTAATATTGTCATATTTACAGCTGCAGTCAGAAGTTTAGGTACTCTCATCATGGACGTGAATGTCATGGCAATATTGGGCTTCCGGTGATTTCTTTGAATTTTTAATTTTCTGGGGCAGAATGATTGTACAACATCTTTAACAGCAAGAAAACCCAAGAATCTGATGCGTAAGTTTTAACTGCTTTTGTTTCATTCGACCAGGCGCTTTAATTAGCCATCAACAAGCTTCTGATTCTTGGGTTTGATTTCTATTAAAGATGTATGTTGGAAAATGTATGTAAGGAAAAACGGATAACAGACCGTGTTGTTATAAAACAGAGCACTTTGGGAAGTAGTGGCAACGTTCTTGAGCGTTGCGCCACGTCACACCACCCTGGCGTGCATCATTTTCATATAACAACATGGTCCGTCATGTGTTTTTCCTTACTGGTTTCCAACGTGTCCATTTTTAGCGATCTTTCAGGTTTAGCTTCCGTCCGTCTTTGCAATATTTCCCTCAAGATTTTATTCTTCCTACAATCAAATCTCTTTTGACAAGCACATATGCTATGGATCTATTTTCTTGCAGATCCCCGTTTTCACTCTTCTCCGTCTCTACATGATCGCTGCCGTGGCGGTCCACTCAACGGGAAAATGAGTGTTAATTTCGGTTTGCGGAGGGACACTTAACGACATAATGACTGATTAGGCGCTACGGATTTTCCCAAAGTTTAATCTGTAGCAGGTATTCCCAGACGAGAAGGGAACAGATGGTCACGCCAGCCAGCATGCGGGAGAAAAGGAGGTGTTGGAAAAGTGAATAAATCAGCATTATCAACCCCTCCCTCATCCAATCCGTTAGTTATATAAAGTCCTCTGACGGAAAATAGAGCCATTAGGCAAAGTTCACAGGGGCTGGGAAAGAGGGGCTTTAGTTATCGGCCTGAAAATGGTTCCTTCTCTTAGTTGAAAGGGATGAATGGAGACAGAGACTCCCACAATGTTGTGGCTTAGCTTGGTCTTCCCTCGCACTCTTTTTGTCCACCTACACTTTCGCCGACCCCCTTCTTAGCTTGACGCCTTGTCATTAAAAGTTTAACGCTTCTCTTACTGGCTGAACAAATAAACAATAAACAATGGGAAGAGAGCGAGCAGCCTACAACAAGAAGTGCACAGGAGGGAAACGAGTCTTTTCTCTTGTTGAACCGAAGGTGTGGCGTCTGTGCTCTGCATGCTCGACGGTCCATTCTTCCATCGCATTACCTCAGCATTCCCTTATGGAACAGCGGCCTGGCGCGGACACGGTCCGGCATTCCTCAGACAAGAGAGAACTATTTTCTTCTAACTGTTAACGTCCATTTTCTCCTTGAAAGTGTTTACCGTTTCAAAATATCATTGCCTATAATGTCTGCTTTATTGACTATGAAAAGGTACAAAATGTATAATGGTAATATAACACCTTGTTCTCTTTTAACCCCAACCACAAAGGAACCAGAATACTCTAATGTTTATCAGAGAGGAGCAGGACTCTTGCAGAGAAGGGCAAGGGTCGTACAATACAAGGTACATGCTTGTGTGGGGGAAACACTGTTTAGTACGGGAAAATACGGGAGGCTTTACACCAAACGACAAACTGCTAGTTTAGTTCCATAAGGGCTTTAGTTTTGATTTCTCCCTTTGTCTCTGTTAGTTTTTATCCACCTTTATTTCTGAAGTCGCAGGATGATCACATCTGTGTTTCCTTCTTGCATGCATGTCCCTCATTCTCACTCCATCTATCCATCTCTCTACCTGTGTGTAGAAACATAGCAAAGCAGACAATCCTAGAGAGTTTACAGGACAACCTTATAGAGATGGACATACTGGCTACGGCTCGCTGCGACAATGCTTACAGCGACGGGTATGTTGCATGCTCCGACCCCGGCCGCCGTAACTAGTAGGATCTGCTTTGCCATGCTTCCTAGCGATACATGCGTGCATTGATCTTGTCTTTCCAATCTATTCTTTTGTTTAAATGCGAAACTGCACCTTCCGGCAATGAACATTTTTTTTTTTCGCATGCACCGAACTAACCATGATCAATGACAGCAAGTAAAATTGCAATTGATTTCCTTTTAGCACATTAGGCCGGTCAAGGTTGCATATGATTCATATGTAATTCATCTCTGAGTATCTCTTACTCGGTCAGTAAAGCGGTCTCGATCGTCTCGAAAGTCTCTTATCGTCTTTAAAAGCCAACGACAAACCACAGCGCTCACTTGGAACTGAGCATCCTTTAACTAGAGTGTGTCGTGATCTTCAAGGGCAAATGAGCTGCCCTTACCATTTGTGCCCTGCTATATATATCCAGCAGCCTCTTGGCACTCCAGAGACACGCCCTCCGGAGGTGAATTAGAAGTCACCACACGAGTCCGTATTAACGAGGATCCGCCGTGGTCATTCGGGCTGTAAATTAAATTACATATCGATTCACGATTTCAGAGCAGCAAGCCCTGGTGGCGGGAAAGTTTTTAACCCCGCGCAGGCCTAAAAGCAACCGAAACGTCTAAGTGACAGCTTCACTGACTGCGCAGAGGTGCTCAGTACTGTCTAACACGGAGGGGGAAAACACGTCACAATGGCTGGCCTGAATCATTTGAATGCTCCAGTGTTCATTCACCGCTTTGGCTCCGTCTTCACCTTCCCATGTAAAAGTGCAGCATGTAGGCACTGAAATACCATACTTAGTTCAATAGATGTCCAAACATAGCCATTGGGAGCCATTTGGGATTCACCAAAACATAGACAGACAGTCATGTGACATATTGTGCTATATTAACAACAACTCTTGAACTGTTGATATTTACACAGAAAATGTATTATTTCTTAAAAAAAAAACAAACAAAAAAAAAAACTGTTGGTGGGTAAACCAGAAAACACAAATGTATAACGTGAAGTTGGACCTACAACCCTTATTTTTAATTTGTACCTACTTTAACTGTTGGTGTTTTTACACAGCTGGTGAAATGGGTACAGTTCCCAAAAGCAAACAGGCTTGATGGTTGATGGGTTTTTTTTGTTTGTTTGTTTGTTTTGTATTTTGTCTGTTTTAATCCATAGCACATATAGCTGTAGTCAGATGTAGTACCTTCTCTTGTTATTGTTCAAATCATTTCATTTCATTTTTATACCACTGGTATACACGACTAGTACATCATAGGCACCGTTTACACTTGGTTTTGAAATGTGTCTTGGGTGATCAGGTCACACGCAGGCTGCCATTTACACCTGTATCTAGCAGGCATCTCCAAGGTGTTCAGCTGCTGAATCTGGGTTCAGATTTTCTTACTGCCTACATCACTTCTGCCGGAAGGTCAAAGGGCCGCAAGCACTTCAGTTCCGTCACCAGACAAGTGCTAGAATTGTTTGGCATGGGCTAGCTAGGAAGAGAAAATGTTTCAAGAAGTAATATACATGTCCATGTCGAGATCGCG
>JAQQZR010000003.1:9291698-9313605 GCA_030068235.1 Notoglanidium macrostoma
GCGTTGGCACATTGTCGCCAAAACAACCACGACTTCCTGCAGTGATGACGTATTTTGCTGTTATGTCCTCGTCAAGGATGCGTCAGGACGCATTAGCGTTTACACTACAAATGATATGCGGTCAAGTGCGTCCCGGACCGCCTTCGGCAAGTGGTTTGAGCGTATTTCTTGAATGGTCATGTTCACTCATTTTTAGCTCTGCGCACTTGTGATCCAATCACCCAAGATGCATTTAAAAATCAATTGTAAACATGGTCATTGTCACGTCCTGGACATATTCAGAACATGTGTGAAATGATGTTTAATTGTCGAAAGCAGAACCAACGAGAAGTAATCTGTAAATGCTCTTCAGGCCAGCCGTAAATGTAACACATCAACACGCGCTTCTTGGCCTTTTTTTTTTTCTGTGCAAAAAACTTGTGCAATACAGTTTTACTGCGCTCTTTTAGACACTTTCTGTTCAAGCCTGGTGGGAGTTCACCGCTGTACTGCACAACGTCGCCCGCTTACCCCCTGACCTCCAGCACGGTGTACTCGCCCCCGCCGCGACCCTTGCCTCGCAGCACGTTCACCCGACCCGCCTTCAGCCTCAAGAAGCCCTACAAGTACTGCAACTGGAAATGTGCCGCTCTCAGTGCCATCCTCATCTCCATCACACTGGTGTTCCTGCTAGCATACTTCATCGGTAAGTTCACACCCTTCTTATATTCAGCTTTTTATCCTAGCGCCTAGAAACATCCGCCAGTCTATTAATGAGGACTGTTCCAACTTGAGAAGCACACTTCCTTTAAATATTTTAATACACAGGCATACCAGAGAACATTATGCCGAATGTATTTCATCTTATTAAAGCAGGGCTTTTTTTCCTCTCTCTCCAGTCAGTTAAAATTTTATGCCCCCCATGAACTTTTTCAGTCGGATGATTCAAAGACAGTTCAGACCCAACGCTGATTAAAACTTTCTTTTTAATAAATAACACCTTTCCTTGAAACTAATAAGCCTTGTGTATGCTTTTGAATTCTCTAGTCCTAGTCAAACTCCCTCAGTGTCTTATCACAGATGTGTCATGCAGTAGTGAAATGTTTTGCCACAGGAGGCCCTGCGGTCCTCTAAGAACCCGGCTGTCACATTCCACGCACGCGAAAAGAAATACGACGCCTTATTTCCGATCACACCACAAATGCAGGATCTTGCCATCCATCAAACTGAGACTGTGTTTTACATTCAGAGGTCTGACAAAAGGACTTCATCATATGACTCGCATTAACATGTGTATCTGTTTAGCATATAAATTATTTCATTGTTAAATGCAATCTTAGGAGAGGGGACGTGAAGAAAAATGGGAAAAGAGAGCATCGGGACGGCGACGGTGGAATATCTTTCAGAACAATATCCCATCATCAGAGAGAAAATAGCTTCTGCTGCTTCATCACTGAGAATAAATATGCAGAATGATGATTAAAAAAAACCATAATTTCTACTTCCCTCCTCTGGCTAAATGATAATAAATCATTATTATCTGTTTCTTTTTGCTGTGAAAATTTGCATAAATAATTTTTTTTTTCCCCCGATGGCAATTTGCCACTGTATTTTGAAACCCGAATGCAAATGTAAAATCTGATGTTAATAGCAGATGTACTGCATAAAAGATCAGTCCAACAAGCGGAGACGGGCTAAATCTGAGCATGAAAGTTGTGTGTTTGTGGCCGACTTCGGCTTTGACCTCGCCAGGAGCTCTGAGGAGCCCAACAGGCTGATGGCTTCTAATTACTTCTTGTAATTACTCAACCCAAAAAATCAAGACCATCTCCCCATGCACCCTTGAGTAAACATGTAGGGAACCTTAGCTCGCCCTGAGAATCGAGAAATTCCAATCAAGAACAAGGGGCCACGTTTAATTAAAAGCTGATGAGAAAATATAGTTAATTTCAAGTGCAATTAATTATGGAGGTCTGTAATTGGAAACTCTAACTGTGTTGTCTAATGAACCCAATTAAATCTTCTGACAGATGTTTATAGCCATGTGTGTGTGGGGGCGTTTTTCTTTTTTTCTTTTCCCCCCTCCTTGTATTATTTTTATTGTAGTTCACATAAAACGGTTTGTTTAAAAAGGAGGCGTGCGTGGTTTAAAAAGTCGGGAGGCGTGTGCCATTTTCTCAGCAGTGCCATTAAGAAGGTCGTTATGTTCGGCGCATCTGAAGGTCATCAGCTTCCCTCTGTGTTCATTTCTGCTCACGCTGGGCTCTCTTTCTCTCTTAATGCTGAATCTGGCTCGGTTTGAACTCCCACACACTCAAATTCATATTTCAGCTGACTTTACTTCTTGCTTCTAGTCACCTTGCATCAGTCTTTATTTCTTTGCCTTTCATTTTTATTTGGGTGCATTACTAGTCGAAATACTAATTAACCGTTTGACGGATATGAGCTGATGTTCTGATACTCGTCTAGTTGCCATTGTAGATGTTGCGTAATCACGGGACAGCTTGCTTAGCACCCCCATTTCGATTGGTAGCGTTATTATTGCAGCTATTGGTTGAAATTGAGAACTGCAACAAGTGCTAATAGAAGCCCTTTTTGTAGTTTTTCAGTAAAGCCATAATTGAAAGATTTGCGCAGCTGAAAGACTGACGAGCTAAATAATGCAAATTTATAGAATTATAGAAAAGAATAACGTGAGCTTGCACTTTTCAGACGCCAACATTCAGGATCACAAAAATAAAAGATGACTGCAGGGAAATGATTCGGTCGTAGCAGATTTTCTTCACATTCACTCCTGGAGTAACGGATTGTTCAAGACCTTCTGGCGTAGTGGCAGGCGAAAAACCTACTCAAGGACACAGCGCACAGGATTTTGCCTCCCCTGCGAAGGCAATGACCAACTGCCACTGTCATCGCTTACTAGCTCTATCAGGTTCTGTGCATGTCATTGCATGTGTGACACAGACCCCCCACAAATCTCATCAGCATTAGTAATCAATGAATTAATGAGAGGGGGAAAATCTTCTGCTCCCCCTCCCAATCAGTGGATTTAATTACCTCTAGATAATTACCTCTATCCTTGCAAGGGTGTTCCAGAAATCTTCACTTCGCTTGCACATTGTTTTACCTTTTTTTAGCTTTTGTATGAGCTGCCGGTGTTGCGATGGCGGTCTGGTCCAATAGGGCAAGGCTTCACAGAAGAGTGGCCCAGGCTTTGTACATTCTCCTCCCCTTCAGGAAAGATGTCAGAGTCATTAGGACGCTAATAAGAGGACAGAGAACTACCCGCATTTGACACATCATCAATTCAGGTGTCTAAGAGGACTTAATAAACCTTATGCTTGCCAATGCGCGCTGTCCATTGTACGGCGGACAAGCGATAGTCGTGGTTGTGTATTCTCATGCCAAGTCTGATCCTACCCCCATGGCCTTTTTCATATTTCATGCATGGCTTTGTCTTTGGTTCGTCTCTTGTGCTTTTCTGGAGAAACTGTTGATTCTGGTTACGCTAATTCCCTTTAGTACAAGTGGGGCTGCACTAACGTCGCGAACAACCTGTTAATGGGCTTTGCTTCTTTCACCGGACCTTGGGGGTAGTTTGCAGCGGTGTTCCACTTCCTAATTGGCATGTGCTGCACAGGCCGTGCCAAAAAAGGAGAAAAGAGCAAAGCACAGGTCCAAACCGAAGCTTAATTGCGAATGCCACGTTGCCCTAGCAGCCACCTGGCCTTGCAACAGGCATGCAGATTTTGGATGCCAGTCTTCTTCCATTAGAGCTGGCCAAGAATCCAGACTATGCCAAAGTTTGGATGAATACAGTAAAGGGACATATTTCTTTCACAATCCACTTTTGTGGATTCTGACCAAGCATTCTGCATCCTGCAGATACCAGGGTTTGCCTGAGGTAAATAATAACAGTGTAGGGGTATGCTTAGAAGGGTTGTTCTGGCAAGTCATTTTCCATTAAAAGTGAAGAGAGTGGGAGTGGATGAGTGACGGACACTACATTGGAGTGATTGCTTGGATGTTTGGCATGACACGCGGGCTTCCGATGCTGTTTGATGTCCTTGTCCAGGACCGTCCTCAAGCACTGACTCAGAGGAGGAGAATGGAATGGAGAGGAAGAGATGGAAATGGACAGAAAATAAAAGAGGAGGCATGCATGCACCAACCCAAAGTTGACAAATGGTGCCATCTGTCTCAATGTGCTCACGCCCGCCTCTTCCGTAGTCCATTCCTGCCAATGCAGAGGGACCTGATTGTTTGCATTTATATTGTCTCACTGGATAATTTTTTGTGCTCAGCCACGTTTACTTCGACACGAAAAGAAAGACAGGAGTCTGGGTCCGTCTTCGGGAATGCCGAGATGTGGTGGAATACAATCAGCAAAAGGCACTCAGCAATTTTCCAAATAGCTATTGATTCAGTAAACCAGAGACGAGAGACTTTCCAGCCTCTATGGCAGGCCGTATCAAAGGCCTCATTATTTTCGTGGGACCAGATTTTCACGCAGCTTGTAAATGGGAAGATGTAAAGCAGGATGTAGAAGACTAATATGACTGTAATTAATGGATGAGAGGAACTGGGGAGCAAAGACGTTCTTTTCTTTTTTTCATTTATCACCACAGGTTTGATCTGTACTCTGTCAGCACAGTGTTGGGGCTTTTTAACCTGCTAGTTTGAAGCCAGTTCTAAAGCCAAAGCAAGCAGGATTATTGATTTTACAGCATCTACAGAGCGGTGCGTGGGTGTCATACAAATGGCTTGATGAGCTGAGTTGCATATATATTTTTGCCGAAGTCAAAGCAGTCTTTGGCCAAGTTCTTTTTGCGTAGCCGGCGCTCTCACCACTCAGTAACACATCTTTCATCTGGATTGATTGTTGATGATGTTTTGCTAATACTTCTGCCTTCTGCCCCTTAATGGCTAAAGATTCTCCAACATGCGCAGGATTCGGGTCACTTTGCAGTTATTATTAGTGTGGTTATACAATAAATTATTCATTATTATGTTCTGACCTCGAGTACAAGCCCTGGTCAATTACATACTGTAGGTGTATAATTTAGAATAATGGCCACTCTAAAACAGGGTCAAATCAAAATGTTCTTGCACTTGCTTTTTTGTGAAAAACAACAACAAATATCTAGATAAATAGAGTGAAATAATAATAGTCATCGTTTGTACAGAATGCCTTGCAATGATATAATTTTTTACACTGTTGTTTTTTTTCTTCTTCCTCGTCCTCTTATACGTTTGGAACTGCGGAACACGACGCAAATTAAGATTAAGTTCAGTATTGTAAGAATTACACCAGCTAAGCTTTTTCCGCCAAATGGTGTGACTTGAAAATAAATCATTTTGTTTAGACCCCCCCGTTCACCCTTTTTAAGATATTTGCTGACAAGTGAAACCAATACTTGGTCTTTATTCTCAATGATGTTAAGTGAAATGGAAAGCTATTTTTGCTGATGTACGTTGTTGAGGGTGAGATGGTGTCGAACGGGAATGTGCTCGGCTACCTTGTACTCTTGTACCAATTACGTGCTGATGAATGAAATCAGGTTTTGAAATTTAAGTCTTTAGAAAGAACACACTAGGGCTTATATTGGTTCAATAGGCAAGCCATACGCCAAGCTATAATAATAAATCTTCTTCGAATGAAATGGCTTGGTTATGTGTACAAAATGTAGGAAAGATGTAAATGGCTGATGGTTCTTGTATGTTTTTAATGCTGACCAAAAGTTTCTGGGATGCGATATTTCCCAGTAAGCTGGTCACGTCTTTGCTCTTTCTGGTGATCCATCATAGTTCGTCACCCTTGCTTAGTCTTCGGCCCCATGGCTGTTCATCCCAGAGGTCACACCTTTTGTTTATTCCAGGCTTCTCTGTTCTCGTCCTGCTGACTTGATCATTTCCTTGTCTCTCCTCCTCTGGGGAGCGTGCGAAGAGGGGGGGTTATTAGTAAAGTAATTGGGATGAGAAGAATAGTGTTACCCCAGGGACCCTGTGCTGGTAGTTACAACACTCTTTTTGCCCTGTAGGGTTAGAGAGTTGTGGGGGTTTACAGCTCTTTTGGCTTTTACACATGCCTTGTCAGCAAGAAAACTCTATTACCCATTCACTCTCTGTATAGTGATTTGGCAAGAATTCATCCTTCACAAGAAAGTATTTCCTCATAAGGAAAGAGAATCGCTTGCTAAAGCACCACGTTAGGAAAAGCCCATTACGTTGTGTTGTGTTATACAGAACTGAATGTCAATATATCATCATTCTGTACTGTAGACACTATTGCGATGTATGTAACCGAACAAGTTTGTAGTCTTCGCACTAAAGAGATTATTCAAGCAACTATTCCAGCAAACAGAAATGCAGGTGCTAATAATTGCCAATTATAACCTGGCTGTAGCTTTCGTTTGTTAGCTATCAGCCGCAGAACTGTTTGAAAGCTCTCTCTGATAATCCTGCAGAAACTACCCTTGATGCTAATTCCAGACACGTGTTGTTGCCTTGCAGCCATGCACCTGTTTGGTTTGAACTGGCACTTACAACCCATGCAAGGGCAGTTATACCGCCTGGCAGAAGACAACACCAGCAGCCTGTCCATACCTACAGACCTGGGCCTGCCTCCCCTCGGCAATACAGGGCTGGAGCTCCCAGACCGCAGGGGTAGAGAAGACGGTATGTACAAAAGATTATTATCCTTCATCATATTTAGCATATGGACAATTATTAGCTGTCTCACAAATTTTATGTGCATGTCTTGCTGAGCATTCCAATTTTTCAATGCATTTCTGATGATTAAATGGTCATCTGTTATGTCTGATTAATTGCAGCCAAACAGTAGGGGTATGCAGTTGTCTTTGTAGCAGTACGTTATGCAGATGCTCTTACAATGACTCGCACTTAAGTGTGGTTGAAGTAATAAATAATATGTATAGATTTGGGGAGGAAAACTTGATAACTTTCACAGCCGTATTCTTTTCATAGCTTCGCTGAGGGCAAATGTGTCTCAAAGCAAATGAATATTTTAAGGTGCGGTTAAGAATAGTCCTTTTAGAAATTACGTACGTTTTTGACAAAGGCATTTATGTGCTGATATGCGTTCTGTTTTACAGTTACAATGCTAGGTTGTAGGCTGTAAATGAATCTTTTAGTCATTCAGTTGTTTGCATTCCTAAATACGTTGGTGATATCAGGTGAGTAATTATTGGTTTGTGTTTTGTATGGCGTAAAGCAGTAATGTCGGACCCTCGGGGGTCTGTGAAGCATAGCCAAGGGAAATCACAACCCACCATTATCGAATTTATTATATTTGTCACTCTAACAGTTCTAACAGTTATTGGCCTATTTAACTGGTCCCTCAAATCCAATCCTCCAAAACTCAAAAACAGGAGACCTATAATCTAGACCTAGTTAATGTGTCCGGTTGGTGGAATATCCAGCGATAACATTTTCTTTACTCCAATAAATTGCCAAATTATTACTTGTTTATAAATGTCTGTATGTTTGGATTATGTTCAAATCACTGTACTGCAATGAACCGGGTCTGGGAATCACTTCTCTAAAACTTGAAGAACTACTTTGATTAGTCTGACCATACTTGACCCCACCCAAAAACTTTCTTCACAGCCAGCTTTACTAGTGTCCTTCAGCCGGCACAAATCCAGTCACGCATTCCAAAATATCCAGCTAATTTCCTAGAGGATCCCCACTGATGCGGCTCATCACTGGCCAACATTATAACGTCTTAGTTTCGATTTTTTCAAAGACTTCATCAGATCCAGGATTATTTGTCATCCAGCTCCATGCTGTGACCAGTTTTGGCAGCTTTCTGTGAGATCTGCATTGTAATCCAGTGCATGTTGCCAGACAAGTTTAAGGGTTTTATTTATTCCTGGAGGAAGTGATGGCACTGCTTTGGGGGTGCAGGTACCCAGGGGCTTGAGTGGGATTAGAACTTGTATTCTGTCCAAAGAAGGCATGCCTTCCCTTCATCGGGCAAACTAGATTCCAGTTTTCTTGGCAGCCGAAGAAAGTGCGTGCTAACCCCCGTGGTATGCCGATGAGCTGCACACAGTGGGGAAAGTTTTACTTTTTCTTTGCTCTCTAAACAGAACAGAGCCCAGATTTAGCTGTTTGATTTGCCGAAAGGTGGAGATCACAGCCATTACCATATAGATGAGTCACAGAGTCATCCTTTTTCATTTAGCAGACAGTGTAGAGAGAGAGAGAGAAAGAGTGGGAGAGAGAACGATGCAGAGCAGACCACTGCTAGCCTATCTCTATGTGAGTGACGGCTGTAGCTGAAGGGAAATCAATAGGCAGGGGTTTGTAATTCTGCCTTACAGAGCACAGTTGTCACCAGAAACACACCCAATCAGTCCAGTGTCATCCCAGTGCTATGCGCACTTATTTTCTGATTAATTCTCGGCGTTGCTGATATATAAGTACAATATGTTAATGCCTGCTGCGTCTAGCTTTTCTATTATTACCTCCGTCAAGGAGGTTATGTTTTCAGTGCGGTTTGTCTGTCTGTCTGTTTGTTTGTCTGACTTTAAGCAGCATTGCGCAAAACCTACTCAACAGATTTCCGAGAAACTGGTGGCAGACTGTACTGTGGGCCAAGGAAGAACCCATTAAATTTTGGAGTGGATCCGAGTCACAGGGAGGAACCATGAATCCAGTTTCTTTTTCGCTAGAGTTGCAAGACACAGCACTTTGCAGACGATTGCGCTAGCGATACCACACATCTTAAAATTCAGTAGATGGCAGTGAAGTTCAATAGTGACAAAACGCAGCCATTGTAGAAATACGATGACTTTGTTGGAAATATATCCAGACATAAAGTGGTTGAGTTTGCCGCTTTGAATATCACTGAAAAGTCGACTATTGTGCCGAAGAAGGAAGCACTGTTGAAGGAAGACAAAAAAGGAGAAATGGCCTAGAAATATACCAAATATTCAATAAAGGCAATTTGGAGTGTGACATTGGAGCTACTGCAATCTTAAAGTGGACTAGAGAAGTATTATGTCATGGAGAATTTGGCGTCGATGTGTTCACACATGATCTACAGCAGTGAACTTCAAAGCAGGAGAGCATGCCTTGTCTCTCCGGATCGCACGCGTTCCAAATGATGGTGTTTTTTGGGGGGCTGCCATCTGGTGTGGCGTGTGAAGTCGCCTGTGGAGCTGACTGCCTCCGAGTCCTCCGGGTTCAGTTTGCAGGCATGTCTGTTTTTGGCGCCATCGTTGCGGAAATTGGCCCGTGTACACAACCGAGCAGATGTTGGCATTTTCCATCGAGGCCTATAAAGAAAGGTGCAGTATGGCAAGTGTGCTTTTCTCCTTTATGGAATGGTCATTACGTGTGAATGAGACTGGGCTGTCGGTAGTATTATCAGTGACACTCCGGTCATTCTGTTGGTTCCCTTGACTCCTTCCTTTTTAGAAATGTATTAGCTAAATCACAGTGGAGGCATTTTACTGCTTTTTATCACAGGCAAAATGGATGGCTTGTTCCCAGACGACAGCTTCATAGACATGGGCGAGATAGATGTTGGGCGTAAGGTCACACAGCAAATACCACCCGGGACCTTCTGGAGATCTCAGGTCTTCATCGACCACCCCATGTACCTCAAGTTCAATGTGTCCCTCAGTAAAGATGCCTTGGTAGGGATCTATGGAAGAAGAGGCCTTCCTCCTTCACACACACAGGTGGGTTGTTCAAACAAGGCACTTATTTGCAGTAATCCCTTTTGGTTCTATGAGCGGATCAGTATGAATCCCCTCTCTGAGAATACTAAATTTGTATAAATGTCAGAGAGTTTTGTCTTTTTTAATGAGCATGTAAATCAATGTTTGTTTATTGTACAGTTGCTTATTGCTAAAAGGTTACACTTGCAGCATATGCTCACTAGATGTATGTTCATGTTTTTGTGGCGTAGGCTACAGGCAACACACAAAGACTGCAAAATCAAACAGACAACTAATTTTGGTATTGAACTCCGAGCATGTCGACCTGGCTTTATTGATCTGTATCATAGTTCCAGTGTTATTATATTACTGGAAATTTACTCTAAATTGATTTTTTTTTTGTAACGATTGGATAACGGGAATATATACACCATTTAAGTTGAACTTTTCGTGTTTGGTGATCGGTACTGAATGAGAACAATAAGGTAATGACATCTGATCTTTTTTAGCTTATCGCTCAGGTCTTTTTTGCCCATCAGCACAGTGTTTCCCTTCACAGATATCTCCAGAGTAAAGATCAGGCAGCAGACCTCCTCACGAGCGCATATCTCACAGAGACTGTCAAATAAGCAGCAGTCTATTTTGTGCCAGTCCTTTGTTGGTTCCACAGTGTGTGTGTGTGTGTGTGTGTGTGTGTGTAGGGAAGCTTGTGTATCATCCTAATATTTGGCTGCGGTCTCCTTGTCTCTGTCTCTGTGTCCAGTTCGACTTTGTGGAGCTTTTGGATGGACGGCGGCTCCTGGCTCAGGGGGTTCAAAGCCTGGACGGCCCGCCGGCTCTGACTCAGTCACGAAGCCTGGTGCCCCTTGGCAGCCATGACACTGGTTTCATCCAGTACATGGACTCAGGCATCTGGCATCTGGCAGTGTATAATGATGGGAAGGAGACGGAGCAGGTGTCTTTCCTTACCACGGCTATAGGTATGTAACACGAGAACATTTATGGCGGATTGTATGTCGTAGTTAGTAGGAATGTGGAAAATATATTCTTAAAAAAGGAATCCTACTTGCTGGGTGACTGAGTGAATGAATTTCAATCGAATAAGCCTGCTGTCCAGTTGATTCCTAATTTCTCTGTGTATGTGTGTCTGTTGTGCCACGTTAGAATATGTTAAAGGCTAACTCTATTAATTCAAGTTAGCCTGGCTAAAATAAACAGAAGCTTAAATTCTCCAGTCAGCCCGATGTCTAGGTTTCTTGCCACATTTATCTTTACTGTTTTGGCGGATTATTTCTTATGCAATGCAACATACATTTGTGAGGATAGAATCCAATTTGAGAGCTAAGGGCCTTTCTCGGCGGTTTCCTGTCACTCCTGGGATTAGTACTTACAATCGTGCAGTCACTAACCCAGTATATCACCTGCTACAATAACGTCAGTATTTCTTACTGTACAATATAATAAAACATAATCTTTCGATTTCCTTTCATATTATTTGACGTTATTTGACCAGTTTGACTAACTCTGTATTTTACTACAAAGAACCCAGTGGCTGCGACTGTGCTAGAATGTTAATCACAGTTTAATACCTCCAAAATCATCATTTCATTTTAGTGGAAATCATGCAGCCCTAGAGCCTAGCTGTACAGACTGAGTAGTTCATCTTGTAAGAGATGCATTGATGATAAGAGACAGTTCAAGCTTTTAAATCCGATGTGGATGAGAATCATTAGCTCACACATTCATTTGATGGTCACGATTCCCATCTCACTCCATTTCGGCATTCACAGCCAGCAAAGACACTTTCCCATTCATAGTCCTCAAATATTAAAATTCCCCTCTCTGATAAAGCAGCTAGAGAAATTTACAGGAGCACCCCACTACTTATTAAACCGACCTGCCTCTCTTGCGCTGATCAGCATGATCTCAAGCAGACTGAGCCTCTACACAGCAATCAAGGTGGATAACAAAGACAGAGAGCTCCACATCACCCTGCTTCTCCCTCAATGATGGCTCCTGAGGCTTCCATTAGCATTCAAGTGTCTTCACCAAGGCTGGTTTTGCTATTTTGCGTAAGCCATTTGAATACAATGCTGCCCAGATTCAAAGCGTCTGATTGCTGAGCCCCTCTCCTGCCCCCTGCCTGAGCCATTATTGCTCGTTATAACTTCTAGTTTGCATTCGCATCTTGCTGCTGAATGAATAAAGCTCTCTTTTTAATACTCCTTTTGGTGTTCGTGCATGGCACAGTGACCGTGCAGCCCAGCTGCCGGCATCTGGCCTCCTCCGGTGTAGGCTGTTTGTTCATTTTGTCCTCTCTCTTGTGTTCGCTAAAAGCGCCTTTGATTGGCGTGAGCAAAGAGGTAGGGCGGGGGGGGGAGCGTGAGGTGTCGGCTTTCGCAAAGGTGGCAGCTGGGAGCTGTTCTCACATGCTCTTTAATTAAAAGCTCCTGGGCCATGGTCCATCTGTGACAGGCGAGGGGAGGTGTGGTGGGGTGATTAGAGGGAGGAGCACAGCAGATCGATGGAAGAAGCATGTCCTCTGTCGAAGAGGCACTGCAGACGTGGCCCACCCGGAGACAGACGTCAGAACAGTCTCTCACTAGGCGTAGATATTTGATACTGGAGGGCCGATCTGATGAGTGAAATGCTCTCTGCTCCCAGGAGGGAAGATGGCTAAAGGGAGGGCGTCTGATAAACCACCTGAGGTCTAGGGCGCAATCTCAAAGGACTGGAAAGAATATATAGAGCAGGGGGTATTGGACAGGATTAGATTTGAAGTCAAAGTTGATCAGGCTTTTTTCAAGAGAGTGCTAGAAAGGGAAGTAGTGATAAAGTGGGTCAGCCGATGATGTCCTTCAGAACGAAGCTAGCTGTTCTATTTTATTTATTTTTTTAAGTAGAAAAGGCTTAGATGATCCACAAGCATTTTGGGATTAGAAGGTCTTCCCCATTTACTAATTTAGGAGACGGTCCCGTTGAAGTCATGATGATGTCATGAAGGAGCCGCGACTTAGAAGTCATAACCTGAATATACGAGCTACAGTCCTAAAACCTTAAGATGAAGAGGGTATTGTTAGATATAATTAGACGTGCTCTTGTTGTCTGAACATTTCGGAAGCAGATATTTATAGAATTACTTTCGAACCCTAAATGCAGTGGTGCTTCATGTGCCGTAGTGTGGCTTCAGTGATTCCTTGCATCGCCTCAGAATAAAAATAAATGGACATTACTGCCGGAACGGCTCATAATCTGTATTCATAAATAGTTATTTCTACAGTCATCCCCAGTGGTTTATCAAAATAACCGAAGAAGCCCATTTCCCTCTCTTTCTCTTTCATCCTCATTGCTCTTCGTTCATTACTAGGCTGAGATGCTCGATCTTTTCCATTTTTCACCAGAACACACTCTCATTTGTCTGTCCTTGGACTGTGTTCTCTCACACACCCTTACCCTGAAGAAATAACGTGTTCGGTTCCTCCAACACAGTCTGTCCAAATCCATGCCCATCCATTGTTAATGGCTAGAACATGCCATCTTAAGGCCAGGCGTGTAATATGTTGTTAATGGGGCTGTGTATTTGATGGATTACACCACTTAAGTCACTGTCCCAGCTTTAGACACTGGCTACAAATATTGCAGACTACAGTCTCACTGCCTATCCACATCTGCATGTGTATGCACATTAATGGAATTTAGACATGAATTATTTTCAATCCCGTGACACAACAAACTTCTTGGACAGTTCAAAATGCTGAGTTCCATCCATCCATCCATCCATCCATCCATAATCTATACCACTTAGCCATTGGGGTCACGGGGGAAGCTAGCGGAACCAATCCCAGCTGACTCTGGGTGAGTAGCGGTTTACACCCTGTGCAGGTGCCAGTCTATCTCAGGGTTACAGTGCTGACTTCCCATCACTAAATGTTATTAAAAATGTTAGAAATGAGTTAAACAAAAGTTTGACATTTCAGGCTAATGGCTTCCTGTAAATGTGGGTGGTTCTTGCTATAATTGTTAACAGAAATGTCCCAGGTAATTAGAAGTGTGGCTTGTGAGGTAGCCTTCGTCTCAGACACACTGATCGCAGATTGTCTAATGCGTATTGAACTCCACTGGTCACATCTATTAGAATGCTTACATTTATGCGCATTGCCATTTCTTTAACTCTTCACACCTACATGTGTATTCATTTCTGTGCGTTTATTAGTCAAAACCTTGGAAAACAGTGATATTACTGAGTCACATCCAAAAAAAAAAAAAAAAAAAAATCCAGTACTGGGTTTAATGATAGTTGTGTAAGCTGTGAAAAACACTATAGCACTGTTTTCACAGTAGGTCAGTAACAGAGGACCGTGATTGGTCGTTTGCCATGTCCATCAAAATAACTGCTTCCTAGGAAAGCAAACGTGGCCATGTTAAGTGAACTCAACAGCGATAGCTATCCGTTTGGCTGGTCAGACTATTAGGGAACCTGAGAACCGTTCAGGAAAAGAGCGTACTTATTTATTCTGAATAAAACATGAAGGCACTGCATTATTTCAGATCTTAGAGGTTTGAGAAGATGAACTTAGCTGGGTGGGTAAATGGAGTGTGTAACACATGACTGCTTGAAAGTATGTATGCTCGGTGTTGGCGGATTGGCAACCAGAGCCTTCCCCCCCCCCAACACCTTTCCTCTGAATACAGATCGAGACGAGACTCGCCTGAGGAGTCAAATATGCATAATTGTATTTCTTGGGTACATTTCAAATGGCAAAGCTGTGAAGCTTCACATCTCTGTATGCATCTTATTACACACTCGCAAACAATAAAGTCCCCGGTGCCACAGGTCTCTGAAAGAAACCAGTGCCTTCTAGTGAGAACTCAGTCATGAAGCCCATCAAACACTCCACCAAAGTTTTGATGGGACACACCGGGGATAGGCAACCTTATCACCTCGTCTTCTTGCATCATTCCACTTAAACTGTGGCTGATGAATGTATAAAATGCACTCCTTTGGAGTTGCCTGCTTTCTCTTTCTTCCAGTCACAACTCTTTATCTCCTCCTCCTGCATCCTTCATGGTGATTGACTCTCCTGAGGAAGGACAGACGGCTGAGAGGAGGTTCACGCATTCCCTCCTTTGTTCGGCAAAAAAGCAGTTGTTCAGGTCGATTATGGCTCAAGGAGTGCCAGCAGCCCTGGGGGCCTGGAGAGAGGACATAGTCTTCTTTGCCATTTTGTGTTTAATTCACTGCCTCGTTTGATTTTGAATTCCAGCCACAACTGGAATTTTGAAGTAGAAGACTAACACAATATGGAGAATGTATAGAATAACCTCCAGATCACAGGGGATGTATGGTGATGGCAAGCATTTATGCATGCATAGTTTTGCGTGTGTGCGTGTGTGTTTGTATTTACCGCAAAACATTGCTTGTCTTTATGTTGAACTAAAACTACGGCACTTTTTTGCAGCAGGTTATCATGATAGCCTAGACTTTACAAGTTTTTGGATAGATGGGTCTGTCCATAACTATTATTATAACAAAAAAAAAAATAGATATAGGTGAAAATTAACCCATGACAGTCCGAATATCGCAGTCAAATACCAGCCTTTTCAACATGCTTATTATGGACTTTATTCGTTAATAATAAATGCCATTCTATTCTTGTCAGTTTAACATGTAATTTATGTTCCCTTCAATTTTATCCTCTATTATTACATGGGGAAAAACAGATGTTAATGTATTTTTTAAATATTAATTCTCTCAAATTGACCCCTTTTATGTATGTTGAAAAGGAAAGCATTGTGTACAGTGGCAAGAAATCCATGATGGTTTCAAACTTTGCTGTACTCCGTGCTATATACAGTACCCAAACATTGGACAGACCTGCTACCTAGGTTTTTCTTTATTTTGACTATTTTCTTCATTGTAGAACAATACTGACGACATCGAAACTGGGAAACTTCGTGCACTATTGGCATTCATGAGGTAGTCACCTGGAATGCTGTTCAGTTAACAGTTGTACCTTGTGAAAAGTTCATTAGAGGAATTTCTTCCCTTCTTAATGTCTCAAACTGTTGTCTAAGATCGGCAGTTGTATTGTGTCGAGGTGGTGTTCGTATACTGTACATATCCCTGTTCAACAACTGTAGTAATCCATATTGTATGAAAAACCACTCAACTAAGTAAAAACAAATGACACTCCATCATTACTTTAAGATATTAAGTTAGATATGAAGTCTCTCTCTCTCTCTATGTATGTGTGTGTGTGTGTGTGTGTGTGTGTGTGTGTGTGTGAATGTATATTTTACCCTCTGTATGCTACAGCTTTCCTCAGGAGATTGAAAACTACATCTAATCTGTTTGAGTTTGTTCAAGAATAATCTGATTTAGTTTGAGGATAAACTAGGCACTGCAGTAAAAAAAAAAAAAGACTATTGATGGATGTTGTGAGCTGCTCTGACAAACACTGTTGTGTGTGATTTGGTTTCAGACTCGATAGATGACTGTCCCAGTAACTGTTTTGGTAATGGAGACTGCATCTCTGGAACCTGCCACTGTTTTTTGGGCTTCAGAGGACCAGACTGCAGCAGGGGTAAGAAATCTCTCTCTCTCTCTCTTCTTTCTGTCTTTGCTCTGTTACCTGCGAGCTCTCGGCATGTATATCTCTATGCCTCCGGTATGCCTCCTTACATATTTGCACGACCAACACACAGTGAGCAGTTCAATACCTTTCCTTCACTTTCTGAGCACTGTAGAAGGTGGTATAGTACAGTCTGTTCTATTGGGATAATTAAATAATCAAATAGTCTCCAGTGTGATATTTATAGAATATGCTAGAAAGCTGGCTTTAGAAATCCTTGAAGCCTTGAACAGTTTTCTTGTAATATTAAGTCATTAAATTTAAATATTCTGTCGTGAAATTGCATTGTCCAGACAGAAAATTATGTTGCATACTGTAGTCACTATCAGCAGTTAAACTGTTAAATGCGTAAAAGCGTTTGCGTTTGCACCCCTCGCAGCGTCCTGTCCAGTTCTTTGCAGTGGAAATGGTCAGTACCTGAAAGGCCGCTGCATGTGCCACAGTGGTTGGAAAGGGCCCGAGTGTGATGTTCCCACCAACCAGTGTGTCGACGTGACCTGCAGCGGACACGGGACGTGCATAGTGGGGACCTGTATTTGCAATCCGGGTTACAAAGGAGAGAACTGTGAGGAAGGTAAGAACCTGATCCTGATCAAGTATGATCTACTTTTGTATTTCAAGGTCAATATTTCCTCTTTTTCCCCGTGCCTGGGCTATAAAGCTCTGCAGCACTGTAAGAAGATCAGGTTCAGCTTAGGACTGTATTGAAAAGGAATTTCAGTGGTGAATTCCTGCCGAAGGTATCATTTCGTCTCTTGCCATTCACTTGTTAGTTCTCGGGAGAATTCACCCCCATCACAGCACCCAGCATGAGGCTTACCTGATTGCAGCAGCCTGCCGAGCAGCACACTGTGGTTAGGCAAAGTGTTTCTCTCTTTCCACTAGTCTAATGCAACATTTGTCCAGTGCCAAGCACACAGCTATAATTTAGAGAAAGCCTCTGGCCTCCGGTATGCTTATGGAGCTTTTTCAGGACTAGCCCGCACTCTGTTCCTGAATATTTTAGACCCCACAGTTTTTGGAGTCAAGCCCAGTAGTGATCTATTTCTGATAAGCTGGTGAAGCTTCTCTGGCCTCATTTCTCTTTCATATATTATGGATGTTTTGGAGGGCTTCATGACATTCCATTAAGCAACAAAACAATCCCTTGACTTCTGTGAAATCCAATAAGTTTTGCACAGAGGCAAATTGTGACTTTAATCTTTTAATGGTGTCCCAGTGGCCCGGCAGAGGGGCCCAGAGCGAGGCGCTGAGAGATAAGATTGAGCTTGCCCATTGTGTTTGGCACCTTTTGACGGCTCTCATTTCAAGATGAAAAATAGAGCATTTGATTTTGATAAATGCGGAGTTTGACACCTCTGATCCCCGCCACACATTCTATTTTGGGTCGCACGGTCTGCAGGCAGAAGGAGAGAATAGGGCTGTTGCCCCTTTAAGGATCCTACCTTTCTTTCCTGCGACCTTCAGGCAGCGATGATTAATTGCCAGGAGAGTAGCTCCTGTCAGTTAGCCTATGATCTCAGCCTTGTGCCCAAGCCATCTGGTAAGAGGCCACAGCTCCCGTTTGTCTATAAAGGCCTTCCTTGTCCTTTTATGTCGTGAAAGAGCGGCGCCGCCATACTGCAGGCCTCTCCTCCGGCCCCCCATGGGTTCCCCTACATTCTACATTCTCCATCTGTGAGATCCCATTTCTTGTTGTTGTTGTTATTATTTTCTAATTGAGGTTTTTTTTTTCCCCTCTCACGGCGCTTGTCCTCTCGTTAACCGAGGCCACATTCGCCAGCTTTCTTGAGGTCTCTTGTATTCATTAAACAACCATTAGCCATCATTAGCATGCAACTGAACAGACTTTCTGCCTTTTTTTCCGTTTTTGCCAGAGGTTGAGAGATGGAAGGATCAAGCGTCATGAGTCAGGCATCGAAATATAGTCGAAGAAAGAGCAGCGAATGTGTGAGGACGGGAGAGTTTTTCTTTTTTTTTCACCAGGCCTGAGCCATCCGACAGATATCTTGTTTGCGTTCCATCCTGCTTTTGGTTTTTTGGGTTCAGTGGCGAGCAAGAGGGGAAGTATGTCCAGTGCCGCGTTTCAATTTAGCCCAGCGTGCACTGGCTGCAGCCTCCCTCCTTGGCAATGGGAGGAAATCTCATTACAAAAAGAAAGAGTGAGCGAGAGAGAGGTCTACTCCACCTGGTGGCATGAAGAATGGCTATGGAGGCGGTTGTATTATTCGCCAGTTTTTTTTAATCTCTTTCCTGTCCAGATGCAAGAAATATTTGCTGGGAATGTGGAGAGGTCTTCATGCAAGAGGTTCCCAAAGGAAAAGCTTGGAAAAGCTACCAAGAACATTATCCCAAAAGCATACAAAATGTAATATTAAGGATTGAATTCATATTTGTCAAAGACAAATAGTAACTCTAGCTCTCCTTTTTCTCTTTCGAGCTTTCTCCGCATGTTTCTGTGTTCCTGTTCCACATGAGATGTGCATTTATTTTCGCTTGGGCAGCTTTTTCTGACTCAAATCACTGTTTATTATTCTTCGCAGTGGACTGTCTGGACCCCACATGCTCGGGCCGTGGTGTGTGCGTGCGCGGCGAGTGCCACTGCTTTGTGGGCTGGGGAGGCTCTGGGTGTGAGAGTCCACGGGCATCCTGCATGGACCAGTGCTCAGGTCACGGAGCCTTCCTGGCAGAGACGGGCACCTGCAACTGTGACCCCAACTGGACTGGGCACGACTGCTCGACAGGTCAGTACTGTTACAGATGAGCGAAAAAAAACCTCAAGCTCCTTCATTCATCTGAAGCAGTGGAAGGCAATGTTAATCACAAGTGGGGACCAGTATGTTGGTGAAGTTAACTAATGTGATCCATTAGAAACCAGGCCAGTTCAGGGTTTCTGAAGCAGTGGTTACACTTCTGTTGTAACCATTGCTTAACCCAGACCATGTTTTAAACCCTTCAGCAATCATGGAATATTGGACATTCTTATAAGCCTCTTAAAATTGAGTTGCTATGGTTTACATCACCTCTTTGTCCTTACCCTGAGCCTGTTAGAAGGGAAAAGAAAGTAAACCAAAGAGCATGATGCAGCAGCCTGATTAAATTGCACATTTTAATGACAGCTACAGCCGGTATAGTGCTTAAATTTATATCCCCAACACCTCAATGTCATGGCTTTACATATAGTTTTATTTAATGGTAAATCAATGCGATCATATCGCCGTGTGTGATGCAAGCATGAAACCCAGGAAAAGAAATCTGATACAATCTCACTCATGAATTTCACATGGAGGAGAAATTATTACAGATGCCACCTTGAGAAAGTGATATTTATAAAAAGCGTTTTTTTTTTTTCCAGCTTCTGTTTCAGGTGGTCTTATAAAAGATTTCTAATGGACTAGGCTTTCAATGTGGGGGACACAAAAGCTGGCATATCCAACAAGTGGTGACTCAGCCCTATACTAATTGATCATTCAAGTGGAATTGGATGTTTTCTTGAGTAGTTTGAACAAAAGATTTTCAGCCCTACTGGCCATTTACAGGGCAAATCATCTTCCCTAATCCAAAGCCACTTTTATTTCCCCACATGGTATGATTCAGACCCGGTGCCTTTTATAATGGCCAATGAACTTCTGCTAAATTCTTTAATATTATACTTTTTTTTTTTTAAAAAAACAGACACTGTACTGTAAAGCGTTCAGAACCACTGTGACCTACTGCATTACTGCATCTTTCCTGCATTAATAAAATGCCTCATTTCTGTGTATATAAGCGCGGCCGAGCGTGAATACACCGCCAGTGATGAATAGCTCATGCTGTTAATACTAGTCTTGTAAACACTAAGATATCCGTGCCGCTCTTTGAGGTGTATTCATTTTAACACTGCATTTCATCCGCGTGTCCATGTTTATGTGCACGTACTGTAGCATAAGGCACAACTTGCCTTAGTGAAACAAAAATCAGCAGGTTGTCCCTAATCTTACCCAATTACCTGTTGCCATGGGAGCAGTCACTTCCTCTCTTCCTAGGGGTGTCGGAATATAATTGCGCACTGAAGGTAATTTGTCTTGCAGTTCACCATTTTCGTTATTCAGAGAAATCTGAAAAGCAACTCTCAGGCCTGTTAGTTTTCAGAAATGATTGCTTCTGTGTTTGCAAAGCCTCTCAGGTGCTCACAGAGAGACATAACGATTCGTTAGCTGTTTTTATGAAGAGTCGCGTTTTTAATGCTTTATTTTCCATCTTGATTATTTTTATTGCTTTAAAGGTATTTCCTTTTAAATTTCTACTCCGTGCTTTGCTAACCTGCTGTAACATGGCTATTTCTCTTACAGGTGCTATAAATTATCCATTTGTCTACCTGGATCCGGAGTGCAGGATTTCTCTGCAATGTCGAGCCATTTTTTTTTTCGGATTGCTAAAGTGTCTGTCAGTAGTAGAGGAGGTTACAGTAGACTTTGATACAATATACATTTGGCTTGCTGCCTCATCCATGTGGTGAAGATGCTGGAACACTGACGAGTTCTGTTCACTCGTCCTCCCGAGACTGCGCCACTTCAACTTCCATCTGTAGATACTATAATAAGAGTTCCTCACTGCAAGCAATACTTACTGCCAGCAAGAGAGTGCAAACTGACTCAACTCTCTCAGAGGTTCGGTCTGTCTACAGACTATAACCGCCCAACGCTGACACTTCTGTTTGTTTATGTTTTACTTTTTTATTGTGCCCTGAAATGATTTCATGACAGATTCAAAATCTCAGCAATTTAGGCATGAAAAGACTTTTTCATCCTTCCTAGTTTTTTTTTTTTTTTTTTTTTTTTTTGTCTCCCAGAAATCTAATTTATTTTGGACCTTGGCTTTTAGTAAAACACTTCTCTGCTGGGCTTAAAGAGATGATACAAGTAAAAATCAGTCTTCTTTTCCAAAGTGTCGAAACACAACGATCTGTGACTGTGAATTTCCCCCACTAATGCCAAGCTGACAGTCTGACCTATTAGGTAATCCAGGGGATTTGCTGGAAAATAGGCATTTTAAAGGCTGGCTTCTCAAGCAGAAGGGCTGGTGCTGTAAATTATGATTAGCTTGCAGTTTCTGGCTCCTGGCCCTGCTTGCTTTCAGAGCTGGTGAAGCGCGCCAGAATTAAAATGGGAGTGTCTGCTCGTGGAGCATGTCTACATCAGGCCAGAGCTTTCGGGCACAAATCCAAGTCGTTGTATAATGCCAAAGTGTATTTTACCTGTGTTAGCCGTGAGGAGAGACGTTTAATGATCTAAGAGTCATGGAATTGTAGATGTGATAAATGAAAAAGCATTTTAGGGAAAAAAAAAAGCATGGTAACCTAAACAAACAGGCAGATATGATGAGCTAAAGCACAGCTTAAGGGTCAGGGATGTACAAACACACTAATCCTAAGCATATCCAAAGAGAAAGAACATCAAAACCAGAACAGCAAAATAGAAAGTAACAAGGCTGACTAAAGTCCCGGACAATAAACCTGGAGCCAGACTTTGCAGACATCGTCAGGGGGGGCGGCACGGTGGTGCGGTGGTTAGCACTGTCGCCTCACAGCAGGAAGGTCCTGGGTTCGATCCCCGGGTCACCCAG